>JAKSZU010000023.1:35738720-35751220 GCA_026018925.1 Tupaia tana | reverse complement strand
TTTTAAATTGTTTTTCGTTCTATCAAAAGGTATAGCTAATAGCACAGGGCATATAAGTTATGTGATTTCAGTCACATACACTTTCATAATATTCCCCTTTAAGGAGTACTATTAATGTTATTTTAAAAGGGATCATGTTTTGAGGTGAGTATGTGCTTTCTGCCCAGTGTCTCTGTAGTTAAAGCAAAACTCGAGTGTCACTTGTGATAATAAACACTTTTATTGTACTGATTTTGTTATTGTCTCCGATTAAATCATGTTTTACAGTCTTTTAGAGTGCTCTTACATTTTGCTATTACTTAACCTCTTGACAAAACATGCTGATAGGATAGCGGCTATGTGATTTGAGTTCTGTGGAGACTGAGTTTCAGAGAAGATAAGTGACTTAACCATGGTCCCATAATTATTAATACATAAATGGACCCTGGAAGTCAGAGTCCAAATTAAGTCTTTTTCATTGAATTACTTTTCTTCTTCCCAAATTAGCCAGTGTAGGGAAGTTTATCCACATTGCACCATTTTCTTCTTTTCATGAAATTCAAAGGAATTAAGTTGTTCTGTAGAGAGTAGCTGGCATTTCCATGTTTTTGGGTGGCCTCAGAAAAATGTGGCAAAGGAGGCCAGTGTGCAAGTCGGAAACTGAGACTCTCAGGAGTTGTGAATGGAGTGCTGATAAAGGGCATGGTAGAATGGCAGTGCTGGTACCCACATTCAAGGCTCCCTGCTCCTCATCAACAACTCCTTTTATCCCATTACAGTGGATAAAGAAGAGTTAGCGTAATTGTTGGGAAGTGCTGTCAGAATAGGATTGCTGGTTTCCCTGTCACATTACAGACCTGGGCAAAAGCAATGAAAAGCTCTTTACCTACCATGCCATCAATCCAAGTGATTGAGCCCTCCCTTGCTCAGCAGTCTTCCTTCCTAGCATAGGGTATTACCAAGAGCATTTTGTTTAGTACTGTGTAATAGGTCGATATCCTTGGGTCTGTATTCTTTCTTTTTTTATATTTTAATGTTTCTTTTTTTCATGAGAGAGAGAAATCTAGAGAGAAAGAGAAAGACAAGCCCCCTCAACTGGGTCTCATGCCATGACCATCCCTCCAGTTTTCCTAGGCAGTCAGGATCATGGCTGTGCCTACACCCAGCATGTATGAGTCAACACAGACATTGAACTCCAGTCTTCGTATAACTCCAGGATCATGGCATGGCATGCTACCACTGTGCCACCACAGCTGGATTTAGGTCTGTTTTCTTAAAAGTGAGCCCTTCTATTTTAAACAAATCCTTTATGTATCAAAATACATTTTTTTACTGTTTATATAATGTTTTTTAATTTCCCAAAGGGAGAACATAATTGGAATGTTATGGCTAGTTAGAAGCTGAGTGGCTAAGGAAGCCTGAATTTGAATTCCATGTTTTATAATTCATCTTTGATATCTCACCTTCCTATCTTAACTTTCATAAGAATGCTAGAAGTTTTAACTTTTTATGTTACTGTTCAACACTGTCTGATTTTAGCACGGATCCTATTCCCTCTTTCTTGAATCTCAAATACTTAATGTATAAGTGAGTGAAATGGTAAGTGAGTGAGTTTTGCACTAAGAATTGTGACTTTCTACCAAGAATCATGCTAGAGAGAACTCTGTTGATGACAGTTTTCCTAAGTAGTGTACACATGAAAATAAACTTAAATAGAAGATCATCTAAATGTTCAGTTCATTTATGAAAACAACCATCTATAATTTATATGGTAAATACTACTATTCATAGGGAGGCTGACATCATAAAATGATGTTCAGCATGTTGCCTGTCTGAAGTCCAAATGGTATATTAAAATTTCTGAAGAGCCATTGGAAACATACCTCAATTTACATCATAAACTAATGACTTTATTTATTTTACACAGCTCTGTTTTGCATTCTCTTAGGTAGCAATATATTCTCCCTGGGTTTATATCATTTAAAAATGAACAATATAGTTGAATGTAGTTTACCGTGATGATTATTTTGTAGAGATAATCCACTCCTGTCCCCTCCCCCAAAATGAGTTGTTTTGCCCAATGGGATGACTAACTTTTGCTCTTTACTTTTCAAATGATCTTAATTTCAAACTAACTTGTTTAGAACTTTTGGCAGTATTGTGGGCCATGAGTACATAGTACAATCATCTTTAAAACTTGGGCTGCTTATAAAGAACTGTGAGGATCTGATTAGACTTGAGTTGTTTCTTACAAACAATATTGGAATATTGATTCTTTTGGAATTCATGGTCTTTATTCCTCTGCAGTTGGTCAAGAGCTATGTGAGTTCTGACTATACTCTGGGAGCTGCATTAGGTATTACAATGGATGGGAAAAGGAATAAAACTCTTTAAAGTACTCACAGTTCTGTGGGATGTGCAATGCACATAACAGTCATGGTTCTGTGTCTTTAGAGCTAAAAACAAACTGAAAGGAATCAAAGGAGAAAGAGATGATCTGGTTTGTAGAACTAGAAGCTTCATGAAAGAGTATGTGTGCATAAAGAGAGCTAAGAAAGAGAACAATGTGGACAGTGTAGGGACAATGGAAGACAATGTGTGTGCATGCACATCAACTGTTTATCATAAATGAAAGAAGGATCTGAAAGTGAAAAATGGTTCATATACGTGTAGTGCTCATATATGTGAAATTTTCTGATACAGTCTTACTTTCATATAGTTTTGGAGGATTTTTTTGTTTAAGAAAAGTGATGTTAAAAGAAAGAAAAAGAAAAGTGATGTTTAAAATTTGTAACAAAGTAAGATTTTCTTAGAACTTAAAAAAAAACTTTCATTTTTATAGCCTGACACATAAGGAAAACCTTTTGTTAATTGCTATTTCTTATTTTTTGGTTGGGCTTGGGGTATTGACTAATTGACATTTTTGATCACTCAGAATATTATAGAACCATGTTGATTTGTTTTTCTCATTTAGAAATACAATCACTTAATAGAGATATTTTTTTATTTTTCTTCAGGGAAGTAGTTAGTTATTTCAGAGGCCAAATTATATCTTAGCTCCTTTTAATTAAAGAGCTGTTCTCATTTTACTTTTTTTTAAATCAGGTAAACTAACTAGGATATAGAATTTTTGTCTATGCTAATTAAGACAATAAGTCTTTTTTTGACATTTTTATAATTATGGAGTGGAGTGTGGAACCATGGAATGGAAAATCAAGTGATTCATCCCACCACCATCAGCAACCAACCCCACATCCCAACCCTGTGATGAGATGCATGAGATTAAAAATGATCAGGACTGGTATTTTCAAGAGGAATAACAACTAAAGTTCAATTGCCATCCCTGCCTGCCTTGCGATTGTTTCCTTTGCAGTCTTTGTGTTCCATCCCTACCAACACTTGCCCCACTCCACACTGTACAGACACACCTGTAAGCAACTGCAAGGTTTTATTGATTATGTCATGCCTCTTGTACAGATCTGTGTTGAATCCTGTCCTATTTTGTTTTTAAGACTTAGACATCAATTTTGACCTCATGTAGATTTCTTTTCAGCCAATCTATTCTTTTTACAATCTGAATTGAAGTTTTTCTTTTTCTTCAAGGATGAGGGTACCCTATAGAACCCACCTCCCTGGGAACCAGCAGTTAGCATAATGGCTATGTCGCTGGACTCCCATGTAGTCGACCGCGGTTCGCGTCCCGGACCCGGTGGCTTAAAACTCACGCCGGGTGTGTGTGCGTGCGTGCCCAAGATCCCGAGAGAACCCACCTCCCAAGTTCCATGAATAGCTCATCTCTTGACTCCCATTGTGTTTCTGCCACTTTATCACTGGCTTAGATCATCATCTTTCTGTTTTGATGCTTCCTCATATCTTTATTACTTTATTAGTTGCTTAAGGCACTACATGTAAGCAATCATAATAATATCTAATATTTGTATAATGCATATTATACGTCAGGTACTTTGTAAGTGCTTTACCTACTTGGACATTTAATTCTCAGAGCAACTTCATGAGTCATATGATAGTTTTATCCTCATTTATTTATTTTGTGAATTATTTTTAATTTTTATTATTATTTTACATACTTTCACTGAACATCACCACAGCATACCAAATGTGATTTTCCAGCCAGAATACCCTGTAAAGTCGATTAATCATACATGTTATCATCAACAAATAATTTTCTATTTCTTGTTTTTTGTATATATATTCCCTCTCCCCCTCTCCATTTCTCACCTTCTGCCATTTCCCAACCTCTTCCCACCCTGTCTCTGGTATCTGCAGTTGCTTTCCGTTCCTTTATTCTTTCCCACATTACATTGATTCACAAAATATCTTAGTTAACTAAATACTTTCAATAGTAAGTTCAGATGATATATACATATCTGTGAACAAAAGTTGACTTTAGGCATGGAACTCTGTTGGTAGAATGAATAGTCTATAAAATAGCACATAGCTTACTGTGGTTACAAAATAGGTATTTTTAAAATACATTTTCTTTTCATTTCAAGAAAGGCAGTTTTAGCTTTAATAAAATCATAAAATGTTAAGAGAACTTTGCTTAATTCTTAAAGCCAGGAAACACGTTAGGATTCTGTTAGAATAGTAGGTACATGGACCTGTCCACAACTCGAGAGAAGACCAAACTCCTTAATACTGGAAAACAAAGTATAGAAGGTCAGTCAAAAGTCTTAAAATTCTAGTTTAATATTTTAGTCAAAAGTCTTAAAATTCTAGTTTACCAGTTCAAACTCATGTACTTTATCTTCTGTTGTGATACAATCTTTCCATTTAACATCTGGAAGATAACGTTCAACTCTGGACTTGTCCGTACCATTACACTGGCCATTTTCTTAACTGTTTTAGAACTCTTATTTCTGTGTTGTCTGACTTTAGTTTTCCTGGGATAGCACTCCCTTCAGAACTTCTTGGAGAGCAGGTCTGGTGTTGGTAAATTCTTTCAGGTTTTGTTTATTTGAGAATGGCCTTGTCTTCTCTTTCCACATGAAGGATAATCTTGCCAGATATAGTATTCTTGGTTGATATTGTTTTTCACTCAACACTTTGAATATATTTTCCCATTCTTTCCTTGCTTGCATTGTTTCTGCTAAGAGATCCACTTTAGACTAATGGGATGTCCTTTCTCTCTTGCCAGTCTGAGTATCTTGTGTTTGTCTGTGGTTTTAGTCAGTCTGGCTATAATGTATCTTGGAGAAGATCTTGGGTTGATCCTGTTTGGGTTCCTTTGTATTTCTTGAGTCTGGATCTTTGAATGCCTCTCTAGGTTTGGGAAGTTTTCTTCCAGGATTTCATGGAATAGATTATCAATGCCCTTATTAGTCTCTTCACCTTCTGGGATACTGATTATCCAGATGCTTGAACGTTTAATGGTATCTATTATTTCTCATATATTATTCTCTTTTTTTGTGTGGTGGGGTAATTTTCTCAGTCTTTGTGGTGGATTTTATTAGTCCAGCAATACTGTCTTCTACATCTGAGATTTGATTTTCTGTATAATCTAGTCTGCTTTTAATACTTTAAAAGGAGGTTCTGACTTCCTATTTTATAGCCTTTGTCTCCAACTGTTCCATTTGATTCTTTTTTATGGTGTGTATTTCCTCTTTCAGCTCTCACAAGAACTTCCTCACCTCCTGGAAATCATTGGCTTTTTTCTTCTGGTGTTCATTGTCTCTCTTCTCTTCCATCTCTGTTAGTTTTGTCACTATGAATACTCTAAATTCTTTATCAGACATTTCCATGAGTTCCATTGTACTGTCTGTGGATGAAGAGGAGTTATTCTTTTCCCTTGGAGGTAAGGTACTTTCTTGGTTTCACATATTTCTTGTGCCCTGGTGGTGATTTCTAGTCATTTTATGGATTATTCATTTATTTTTAATTTCCAGATCAATCTGAACAATCAGAGGTTTTCAGGAGGATGTGATATGCAAACTCTTTAGTGTTGTATTTTTCTCCAGGGACTCTACCAGGGTAAATGCTCAGCAGAACATCTTCATTGTTTTATCTCTGAAATCTCTAGATCTCAGCTCTCATGGTGACTCCTTGCTGATGCTCCCTTCTGGCGCACACTGAACCCACATCACACTCAGGGCACCCATTGGGCTACACCGCCGGTAAGGACCCATGCAGCCTGATCAGTGGCTGGGGTAGGGCGCAGGCAGCCCACACTGCCAACTCTCCCTCTTGCGGGTCTTGCACTATCATCCCCATTTATAGATGTGGCTATTAAGGCATGAAGAGCTTTCATGATTTGCCTTCAGTCATGCAATAAAGTAGTAGCAGTATGATTGCAAAGCCCATGCTTCTAACAGGTATTTTAAACTACCTCCTTATGGACAAACATATTCTATTACACAGTTTTGTCTTATGAAACTTGTGTGGCAGATAGTTTTCATGAGTCATAAGCTTGTAAGTCAATACTACAGTTAATAAATGGTATTGTCTGGATACAAACTCATTGGATTTTCCAATTTACCCAAAAGAAAGTCTTAGTTTTTGTAACTATCCTACATATTTTTAAGTGCTTCTGTAATTCATTTCTTTATGTCATATAGCACTATATGTCTTTATAAAAAGGAGTTTTAACATATAAGTGCTTAACCTTTACTTCTTAATGATGAGCTTTTAAATTGTTATTGTGCTGACATAATTGGGTGTAACGCCTAAAATGCTTTGTGTGTATAGCTATAAAAAGAAAGTAATGTGATCTAGGACTGACAGTAAAGCTGTATCTAAGAAAAAATCCTATGGAAGGTTGAAATTGAATGTGGTAACTGCAATTATCTAAAAGGAAGTCTATTACCTTATGATAAAACTGTCAAAATAATGATTGGGTACTCCCACAAATTGTACAGAGAATCAATAAAACCAATATTACGTCACGGTTTGAGAATTTAGGAATTCCACTTTCTCCTAATTTATGAAGAGGATGTGAATGTATTTAAGAATGAGATAAGTTTAAGTTTTCATTTTGCTTCATTTTGTGTCTCTTTTATTAGAGTAAAAATATTTTTGCTTGAGAAGCTTGATGAATAACATTCTTACAAAATATGAATAGTATTTATTCATCAGCCAGATAAAAATATGGAGGCAACATGAGCTAATTTTTTGCAAAAACATAATATCTAACAGTTTGAATAGATTATAGATAGTTTCTACTTTTCTTAGGACATATGTCTTGACCTTTTGGATTCTAGTTCACCTGTGATGTCTGTGTATATAAGCTAACCTTTGTACTTTAATGGGAATTGTCAAAATTATTTTTGCTAAAACTGATTATTGTGCTTAAGTGAATGTTTATCTTCTTTATCAAACCACCTAACTTCCAATCTCCTATTTTTGTTTTTTGGTTGGGCCTATACTGGGCCTTTCGTTTGGACAGGGAATTGAACCCAGCCGTCCTGTATGGTCCCAGTTTGTGAAAGACAGTGTGTTAGCAGTATATACCTTTGCAGCCAGTGCCGTAAAATTTTTACTGTTGAGATGACCCTGGAACAACACTGTTTGAATTGCACAAATCCACTTATATGTGGATTTTTTTTCTTTTCTTCATATTTTTTAACTTGACAGAAGACACGTGCTCACCAGAGAATCAGAGACAGAAAGCATCCTCCAATGGGGCGTGGTCATGCAGCAGTCCCTTCTCCACTTCTCCACCTTGTTTGGATTTTTGGGTACACACACACACAGCTAGTCAACGTGTTTTTCAAGCTCACAGCCCTTGCCAAGATTCAAACCACATTTAGCCATGTGTAATCTGGATGCCTTAACCATCAAGCCGCAGAGCTGGGCCTGTGGATGTTTTTCAATAAATATTTCGGGAAAAACAGTACAATGCAGTAAAGGTATTTTCTCCTCCTTATGATTTCCTTATAATATACCTTTTCTGTAGTGTACTGTATTGTAAGAATGCAGTAACATATGAAACAGGTGTTAATTGACTATGTTATCAGTAAGACATCCAGTTGATAGTAGGCCAATAACAGTTGTTTTCAGAGTAAAAAGCTATACACAGACTTTTGACTGCATGGTGAGGACAGTCACTGCCCATACTATTCAACTGTATTTGATTTTATCTACATAATAACTCTTCGATGCAGTTAAGCCAAGTGTCATTATTGCAGTTTTATTAATGATAAACTGAAGCTGAGTCTAAGTGACCAGTCTGGTCCTACAGCAGGAAAGGACAAGAACTGGGGCTTGAACGTGGATCATCTAAGGCCACATTCTCCACTATGCCTGAACATACAAACAAACAAACAAGAACAAGGAGTAAGCAAGGGACCTAGGTCTTCTGATTTCAGATCCTCACTCCTTCTATTATTTAGTAAATGTGAATCAATTATCGTCCTTTGGCTGTTGGCCTATGCGCTTAGTTTCTCTCAATGTATAAAAGCTTGTCTTCTTTTACCTAAATCTCACATGTTACAACTTGTGCATATTTACACTTGTTGAGTTGGAGTCTCAGCTTCATTCTGGACTAGCTGTCACCTCAGTTAATGTCTTCAGCCAGAGTTTGCTGTTCTTTAACATCAGAAAACAGGGCCAGCAGGTGGCGTAGTGGTTTAGGTCCTGGACTCTTGCATGGCCAGCCATGGTTAGAGTCCTGGATCTGGTGGCTTGAAAATCACCCGGACATGTGTGTGCATATCCAAAATGCCAAGAGGGAAATGGAGGGGATGGGATTACAGTATTGACATCTGCCCCCACCCCCAGGGGAAGGGGTGATATCTCACTTTCCCTCTATTTCTTTGGATGAATACATGTGCCCTATGGCAAAAATTAAAAAAAAAAAAAAAAAAAGACGATTTTGTAGATTGCCTGCCATAGTGCTTGTCACATAGTAGGCACTCAGATGATAGTGATTTTGTAGCAGCAGGCAATAATATTCAATTAGTTACCTGAAACATACGAAGGAGTTGGTTACCTTCACGTATATGTACTCTTGATATTTAACTTCTCTAATAATCTTAGAAATCCTTTTCTCACACTTCTTGAAATATTTTTGTAATACTCTGTATGAGAAAAAATTAATTATGGACTTATCAAAGCTACATAGAAAATGGCCTTGATTTCTTGAATTCTTTTCCTAATGTATTTTATCTCATGATAACAAAACAACGACGTATGTTTAAGTTTTCCTGCATATGTTCAATGGAAAATTCCGTTGTTTTTTTTTTTTTAAATGTTAGAGGGCACATGGGCTTGCCAGAGAGAGAAGAATACAGCATGACCATGTGCACCCTCCTACCTGGTGGGGCATGATTATGCCTCAGTCTTTTTTCTTCCATTCTTCCTCCTCATCAGGATGCTAAGTATTCATGTGTCTGGTGTATTTTTCAAGCCACTGGGCTGGGATCTGAATCATAGTTGGCTCTGTGGTCTCTGACTCTTAACCATTATACTATGAGGCTGACTCTGGAAATTTACCTTTTGTTCCTGCTAAAATTACTCCTAATTGGAATTCTTAAAACCAACTCTTTCAAAAGCAACTGAAGTTTATGTTTTTGATGGCAACAAAAGAGCTAAATTTGTCATGGGGTCATTTCTGGGGGCAGCTCATTACTAAAAAGCTTTTACTTTTTTAAAAACAATTTTAGATTTATGGAAAAGCTACAAAGGTAATACAGAGGTCTCCCTATACCTATCTCTTAGTTTTAGATATTCCTAATGATACCATTTTACATTACCCAGATACATATGTCTACATGAAGAAATCCACATTGGCCCACTATTTATTTATTTATTTATTTATTTATTTATTTAGATTTTTATTATAGGGCGTGTGTACTCACCAGAGAGACAAAGAGAGACAGAGACAGAAAGTGAGAAATCATCCCTTAGGAAATGGCTATGCTGCAGAGTCCCTTCTCCTCTGTTCTCCTCTTGGGATTTTGGGCATGCACATACACATGCCTGGTATGAGTTTTTAGCCACCAAGTCCAGGACTTGAACCAAGGTCGACTATATGGGAGTATAGTGATGTAACCATTATGCCATATGCTGGTCCCAAGCCCATTACTATTAACCAAACTCAGACATCACTTGAATTTGACATTTTTCCCTTAAAGCTCTCCTTCTGCTCCATATCCAATTCAGAATCCCATGTGGCATTTCATTGTTGTGTTTCCTAGATCTCTTCTGCATAATGGTCTTTCCTTGTTTTTCATGACCATGATGTTTTTGAAGAGTATTGGTCAGTTTTCAGTATCATATTTTCAATTTGGGTTTGTTTAATGTTTTTCTTATGATTAGGCTGGGGTTATGGGAAAGAACAGAACAGAGGTGAAATTCTCTTATAATATGAAATCAAAGGGTACATGATATCCATATGATTTACTACTCTTTATGTTAACTTTAATCCCCCATTTAAGGTAGTGTTTGTCAGATTTCTCAATTGTAAAGTTGCTATTTTTCACTTTCAATACTTTCCTTTGGAAGCAAGTCATTAAGTTTAACCATCACTTAAGTTGAAGACGGTGATGAAGTTCAACCTTCTGGAGGGAGAAGTATTGAGATATATTATTTGGATTTCTTCTGTAAGAAAGTTTAATCTTTTCTCTCTGTTAATTTATTTATCATTTATATATTGAACTTGTACATATAGGATACTTTAAAAGGTTCATGGAAAAATTGAATTAAAATATTAGTTTATTTCGGTGCAAGGAAATTTTGAATTCATGAATCCTTTCGTCATAATACTCATTTTTCATGAACTTTTTGAAGACCCTTCATATTTATTTTATAATTGAGGCTATAATCCCTGTAAACTTTTATTTAGATTTAGGAATTACATTGGTACCACACATTCTTTTTTTTTTTTTTTTTTTTTTTTTAAAGAGGTTTTTGCTATAGGGCGCATGCACTCACCAGACAAACAGAGAGACAGAAAGTGAGAAATTATCCATCAGGGGGGATGGCTACGCCGCAATCCCTTCTCCTCCATTCTCCTCTCAGGATCTTGGTCACGCACGCACCCGCGCCTGGCGTGAGTTTTAAGCCACTGGGTCCGGGATGCGAACCGCGGTCGACTACGTGGGAGTCCAGCAACATGGCCATTACGCTAATTGCTGGTCCCGATACCACACAGTCTTAAAAATTTACTTTTATTATTATTTTAAATAATTTTTTGCTGTAGGTTTCAAGTACTCTCTAGATGCTGACACAGAGAGAGAGGGAGTAAAAGGAAGAGAGAGAAAGTGAGAAAGCACTCCCAAGGAGAGATGATCATTCTGTAATTACTTCTCCTCCATTCTCCTCTGAGGATTGTGGGCACGCATGCACACATACCCAGCATGTTTTTCAAGCTGCTGAGTTTTGGACTCTACCATGTAGTCGGCCATGTGAGATCCAGGTACCTTAACTTCCATGCTGTCTCCTGTCCCCCAAATTTTTTTCTTTTTTTTTTTTTTTTTTTTTTTTTAAATTGTAGAGGGTATGTACTCTTTCCAGAGAAAGACCAAGAGGAAGCAAGAGAAAACACATCCCCTGCCTCAGTGGGGCATGTTCATGCTGCAATCCCTTCTCCTCCATTTCTCCATTCAGTCAGGGTTTCAAACATACACACACACATGCACCAGGGTGTGTTTTTAAAGCCATTGGGACAGGATTCAAACCATACCGTTGGCTATCCTGGATCAGCTCCCTTAACCACTAGACTATGATTTTGGACTGGTTCCAAATTTTAATTCTTTCTTTTAATTCCAATCTTCTCTTCTGCTCTCTGAGTTACTCATAAAATGAACAGACACATATCCTTGTCTGTCACGCTTTTCAATGATGAGAACTATTCAACAGCAGTCCCAAGTAAAGCTTCTCTGCAGAAAGACTGATAAAAGCTCTTTGGTTACATACTCTTTTTCCTAAAGAGGCCTGTCAATGCTATAATAAGCATCAAAAGTATGTTTGCTAAGTCTGACCTAAATTTTGACAAATCTGTTATATTTATTAAGAAACACTTTAATTTTGGGGCTTCATCAACTAGTTTTGATTAATTCGTGCAATACTTTTTGAAGTAGAGCAATCAAAATAAAGGTGAATTCTTTTTAAGAGTACATCTGATTTGGGTTCTTTTATATACTTCAGTCCTCTCTCTTTCCTTTTTAAAAATTTTAAAAAATTTTGTTAACGGCTATATGTACTCACTGGAGAGACAGAAAGGGAAGGAAAATAGGAAAGCACCTTTGTGGGAGATGGTCATGCTACAATCCCCTCTTCTTCACTTCTCCCTTCAAGATTTGGGCACATCTGGCATTTTTTTCAAGCTGCCGAGTTTGGGTTCTTGAACTGAACATTCAACCATGTTGTATTCAACCACCTTAACTACCATGCCACTGGCTGGTCCCCCCACTCTTCTATAGATGATCAAAAATGCTGGATAATCAGTGAATACCTTTGGATACAAGGCTTTTAGTGGGCTTAGCATAATAAAAAAAGGCCTGTTTATTTTGGTTTGATTATTTCTCGTTCCAGCTTAATTTTTTGCATTTCCATTGTAGCAA
>JAKSZU010000023.1:35506220-35731220 GCA_026018925.1 Tupaia tana | reverse complement strand
ACGTTTTAAGTATGCCACAAAGTCACCTTAAAGTTCTTCATTAACTTGTTAGTCACTTTACCACCAGTTAAAAAAGTTGTCCCCGCCCTTACTTAGTAAACAGTAGTTTTACCCCTTTAAAATATATTAGAATTCCTTAAATTAAGTTTTAAATCCCTATAAAATTATATAAGTTCCATTCTTTATTGAGATCCATAAGAACTAATATCTATACTTGAGATTTTCTTTTCTCAGCACCATTCCCAGTGTAATCACAAGATGGCTGCCGCACTGCATCAGCTGATAATTACCTCTGTTTGCTGGAGCTGCTTTCCCAAAACTGCATTCCATGAAGACGCCTACATCAAACAAACAATTGTGGAACTGCACTAGACCCACCCTTAATCCAACCCTAAATAAGACCTATGCTCCCTATTGTTAAAACTTTATGAGCTAATAATTAGAACATGTAGCCCCTCACCCATTTACTTACATGTATCACATTTTCAATAAAAAGGCACGATGATTCCTAGCAGTTGTCACTCTTCAGAGAGCGATCTTTAAGGGGTGTCCGACTCAGGACGTGCATGAAAAGGCACCGAGGCCTTAGTCTTCTTCCTTTCCTGCGCCGCCTCCAATGAGTCAACCCACCCCCACCAAGGCTGGACCCCGGCACTGTAGTATTAAAATTTCATGGAGTGGGGAATAATTAAGAAAAAATAAGTCTGAAAAGTCTCCTTAGGTGGGTCATAATGGAAAACAAGGCTAAGAAACCTCTATGCAAAACAAAGAGCCATATGAGGCTGGGCTTGAAACCTGAAACCTTGTAGCTCCAAAGCTAGTAATACACTTCCTTATTTTCTTGGAGTAACCACATGGAGAGCCTAATTCATCCTCCCTATAAAAACTCTGAGATATTTAAAGACAGTATCAAAGACATATGACACATTTTCCCCTCTACACTGCACTAAAACTTTCTTTTTATGTTTCTTTCTGTTTTAAGTGTGGCATGGTTTAACATTTTATCCTTCTGATTTTCTTGTCAACAGATGACAAAGTAATATTTAACCAATGATAGGCAATCTGCATTTTCCCCACTCCACAATATGAGGAAGAGGAAGGCAAGTGGATTGATAATATAATGAGATGGGAATTGAACTTGGCTTTGAAGTTTTGAGGGAGATGAGAGTAAACATTTCAGATTTAGAGGGTGTGTGTGGGGAAAGGGGGTACGGAGGAATTAAGTATGTTCATGGCATTAACCTGGTGCTCGATAGATATTCATTGAATATAGGTTTGTTGAGTAAGGGGTTGATGGTATGCAGTAGTTACCTGCAATAGGGCTCTTATCAATGTGAATACTAGTGCTTTAGAGACATCTTCCTCTTGTCCCTACATAATATTTTTGTACTTGATACTCTGATTTAAGCTCTTTTATACATGATTATGTGCTCGTTAGAGAGCAGAATTTAATTTGTCCCTATAGGATTCCCTAACGTCAAAAGATATTTCTTATTCAGTTTGTCAAATGGGATCAAACTAATACAGAGATCAGTCTCATGCAGTGAGAGAGTTAATAGGCTAGTGCCTGAAATTTTTGAGGAATAGTTCCAAACTTCAACAATCATCAGCCTCCTATAGGCCACTGGCAGTATGGAAATTGTTCAGAAATGACACTGGCCACTTGACTTCCATGGAGATATAGCTTGGGACCTTCATGAACTTGATGTTCAAAGACCTTAAACCAGCATTCGAAGAAAAGATTAAATACTCACTGATATTTTGGCTTCACCGTCTTGGATCTTGGCCACTGGAGAAACACTAAGAGGCAAAACTCCTGGTGAACCTTGGGAGTTTTACTTAGCACAGCTGCTTTCTTCTTCAAGCTGTTCAGCTACAAGGACTATTTTTCTTCCATGGAGGGAGAACCAGGTTCTAGCACCACAGTTCTGGCTGTATATCCTTTTACCTTCCAAATACCTTTATCTCTGTATCTGCTCTTCCCCCAATCATCCTTTGTTCTCTGTCTTCCAGTCATCCCTGGGCTGGTTCACCTGCCATGCTTATACTTGTTTGTAACCTTGGATTAGGGCCCCCAACTATCTATGGCCTTGCTTTTAGTTCATTGATTTTTAACCTAGTCAAAAAGCACTCTTTGCAGAAGATAGAACTTCCAGGGCTCTTGAGAGCACAGATGATTCACCTGCTCATTTGTCACAGTTTCTTCTAGCACTAGCTAGCTATGTACCTGACCTTCTACTAAGAAGAGCAAGACTTATAGAAATGGGTGTGATTCTTGAGGAAAGTCTTCACATGCCTGCTGGCTGGTGCTTGCAATGCCCTTAGCTAGCAGTTAAGAAATCTTTCTATTATGTATATTTATGTAGTTATAGGAAAGACTTCAATTACACCTACCTTGGAGTGCCAACACATTAACCTAATACACACAGCCATGACAAAGGCTTCTACTGGGTTCTTTCCTGAGAATTTTGATAATGGGTTGTACATGGAGTGCCACTAAAGAGTGTGTATGTGTGTGATGAGGGGAGGGAGTATAAGAAGGGATAAGCTGGCATTGCAAAAGTTTGCTTGTTCAACAGATTCACTTCTGGCTTTCTCTCCAAGATTAGACATGTATACTTCATAAGAACAGGTCCTTGACTTCATTCATACCTCCTAGAGTTTTAATTTTATTAGTCCTCTCAACAGTAGAAAGTAATGCTGTGCTTAGTGCCATGTTGGAGGCAGAAGGCAGGTTATAGCATCATCCAGCATCAGCCAAAGCAAAAGTAGAATGACTATATAAATCTAAATCACAAACACTGTACATTATTAAGCTGCGTTACTTTATTTTGTTTTTGCAATAGCCCTGCCAGGAAGTACCAATGTTACTCTCTTTTACAGCCAAGAGAATTGAGGATCACAGATATTAATTAACTTGTTGAGATAACATGGCAAGTAGGTGAAACAGCCGGGCCTCAAACCAAGTCAGTCTGTTTCTAGATTGTTTGTAATCACTGTTCCATACTGCCTCTCTGTTTTAAAGTGTTATATTGCACAGCTTTCTGAGTTGGCCTTTCTTTTAGAAGACAAGCTTTTTCTCTGTTGAGAAAGAGATTTATTTATTTATTGTGTCTTGTTATGTGATTTCCAATGTTAGGTCAAAAGAGGCTTTCTTCTTCCTGGTTGTCTTGGGATACTTGCTCTTAGAATCCAGCCACTATTTCTGGAATTCCAAGCAGAATTTAGATAAACTTACATGGCAAGAAGCCAGGGCCCCTCACCCACAGTTCTGGCTGCATCATCTATTTAAGTTGTTATGAAAGTGAGTCCTCCAGTACCCAGATGGCCAACCCCAGTCAAAGCAACATGAAGAGCAAGCTGTTTTGGGACCAGCAGTTAGCGTAATGGCTATGTCACTGGACTCCCATGTAGTCGACTGAGGTTCGAGTCCTGGACGCGGTGGCTTAAACTCATGCCGGGCACGTGTGTGTGCATGCCCAAAATCCCGAGAGGAGAATGCAGGAGAAAGGACTGTGGCATGGCCATTCCCCTGGGGGGTGATTTCTCACTTTCTCTCTCTCTCTCTCTCTCTCTCTCTCTCTCTCTCTTTCTCTCTCTTCCTGGCGAGCGCATGCACCCTATAGTGAAAACCTCTCCAAAAAAAGGAAAAAAAAAAAAAAAAAGAGCAAGCTACTTCTACCAAACCTGGCTCAAATAATAGCCAAATAATGAAGGAGTTGAGAAACTGTTATTTTTAAGTGCTCCTCCAAAAATGGGGAGGGAGTTATATTAAGAAATCCAATTGAACTGATTCTGGTGTTTGCTTTTGAAGATTTTTGTACACATGTGACATATGCATAACGCCAGAGAGAAAGAGGGAGAGAAAGAAAAAAATCTCTTCCCAGGGCGGATGGCCACACCACAATCCCTTCTCCTCTATTTTCCTCTAGGATTTTGGGCATGCACAAACACACACCTGTCATGAGTTTTAAGCTACCAGGTCTGGGACTCAAGCCATGGCTGACTGTGTGGGAGTCCAGTGACACAACTATTATGCCATCTCCTGGTCCCTGAACTGTTTCTTAAACTTACAGAAACAAGTCCTTCTAAGCTCGATGACTAGCAGTGTTTTGGCCTAATATATGTTAGCAACTTTTGGAGGAATCTAGAAAAGAATTATTTTCTAGCTACTAATAACCATTCTCCCCTCTTCTGGCCCAGCCAGATGCCGTATAGCAGAGAGGTCTCTAGAGGTGGTTTAGTTAGGAGATTTCACTTCTTACCATATTCACACCCTTGGCACCTGCCCTTCTCTCTGTCATAGTGGGACTGTGACTGCTTGGAAGAACCTTTTCTTCATATATTTCTATAACTCTCACTCCAAAAAGTTTAACACACACACACAAAAAAAGGAAAAACGTTTATCCTGAACTTCCTTCTAAAAGTTCATCAATTTCAACAACATAGCATTTTGTTGATGGGCTGTATTTACATTACAAGGACATAGAAATTACAGACAAAATAAGCAAAATCTTTTAACATACATAACTAAGTACAAACAAAATAAATTAAATCTTTGGGTGTCAGAAATTGAGGGGAAAAAAACACATATTCAAAAGGTAAACAGAGATGTTTTAGATATAGACATGAGTGACTAGGGCTTGAGTTTTGACTCCCCTAGGACAGATATGCAACCAGGAACTGGAACTGAGCCTTTGTCTATAACTCAAACCATGAAAAAATGACTAGAAAAAGTCTACTTGCATGGAGAAAATGACAAGGAAGCTTGCTAAGTGTATATAGATTTGGGCAGTAGGGTATTAGGAGAAGAGAAGGAAATTAGAAACAGGTCAGCACTTATTGAGGATTTGAGTCCAAATTTATGCTCTTGTATACCTCAGAAAGTCCAAGCTAAGAAATTAGCAATAAAACTAGTCTTTGCAAAAGTAAACATGAAACTACTCTGTGTCATGGTTACTTCCACAGTGCAGGTCAAACAATTCTTGCTGAAAATAAGCTCACAGTAAAAATTAACAAACCAAAAGAGGAAACCAATTACCAGGGAAAAGATAGATAGACAGATAGACAATCGCATACCATGGACTAGAGATAAGAAAATGAAGACAATATAAGACACAGTATCTAAAATATAAAATAAATCTCAAAATCATACCCCCCACACACAGATTAAATCAATAAAAAGAAAGACTCTAAATAAGTAAGAGTACTCAAAAAGTAGAGCACTCAGATTTTAAAAGAAAGTACATTTAGAAATTAAATAGTGGTCATTGAAGTTAAAAGCTTATTGAGTAAGTGAAGTATTAGAAAGATTAGAAGAAAACTAGGTAAAAACTAATGAATTTTAGAATAAATCTAAGTAAAGCATTGCTAATGTAAGTAATGAAAAGAGGGCAAATATAGACACTTTGTAGGAGTAGGAGATATAGAGGATAGAATAAGACCCTTTAATAGGCCTAATATAAGAATTGCTGAAGAGAGAATGGAGGCTAAAACTGTAAAAACTCAGAATTTTAAATTGGTTAAAGGCATATATCTAAGGTTCATGAACCAGAGCAAATCACAGTCAGGCTAAGTAAAAATAGTCATAGCAGGGCCAGCAAATGGTGTGGAGATTAAAGTGCTGAGCTCTTATATGACCAACTGTGGTTCAAGTCCTGGACCCAACAGCTTGAAAGTCACACTGGGCATGTATGCTTGTGTGCCCATAATCATGAGGGGAAAAGGGATTACAGTGTGACCATTACAGTGTGACACCTGGTGGGGGGGGGGGGGGTGACTTCTAACTTTCCCTCTCTGTCTCTGGTGAGCATACATGCCCTATGGCAAAAACCTTTAAAAAAAAAAAAAAAAAAGCAATACCTAGGCACACAGTGATGAAGCCATTGAATACCAAAAAAAAAAAAAAAAATCTTAAAAGTAACTAGAGCTAGAAGACAAATTAATGTATATAGATATTATTGTTAGACAAGCAGTGGAGTTCTCATCAGTAATAGTAGATGCCAAGAGACTTTGGAGTCACATCATTAAAGAGTTAAATTTATGGGATCAGCAGATGGTATAATAGTTATTTCGCTGGACTCCCATGTAACCCACCGCAGTTCAAGTCCCAGACCCAGCAGCTTAAAACTCATGCCAGGCATGTGCATGCTTGCCCAAGATCCCAAGAGGAAAATGAAGGAGAAGGGATTGTGGCATGGCCATCCTCTCTGTTTTTCTGGTGAGTACATGCGCCCTATAGCAAAAATCTCTCTCTAAATAAAAGAATTGAATTTAAGTGACCATTAGCCAGTCTAGACAGTGGCATGGTGGTTAAGGCAGCTAAGTCCCACATGGTTGACTGGACAGTTCGAGTCCCAGACTCAGCTTAAAAAATATGTTGGATGTATGTGCATGCACACCCAAATTTCCCAGAGGAGAATGGAGAAGAATGGATTGTGGCATTGCCAGCTCCTTGGGAGTACTTTCTCACTTTCTCTCTCTCTCTTTCTGTCTCTTTTTCTGTTTCCAGTGAGCACACACACCCTATGGCAAAAAGCTAAAAACTCCAAGCAACGACAAAACACTTATAAAAAAAAATGACCACTAACCTATAATTGTATGCTCAGTTATGTTATTCAGGACTGAAAACTAAGTGTAGATATTTTTTAGGTAAGATACAGCTAACATTTTTGTCATTCAGGGATCCAGCTGAAAGAACTAATAAATGGATGGTTCAGTAACTGGGATATTGAAGCTAAACAAGAGAGTAGGAGTCAAGAAACATGCTGAAAAACAGAAATAGCAAATGTGTTAGTAAATCTAAAAAAGCCTAAAATATTTTTTTTAATTGAAAGCACAGGCCAGCAGGTAGCATGGTGGTTAAAGGTGCTGGACTGCCAGGTGGTTGACTGCAGATAAATCCTAGACACAGCAGCTTTAATATTATACCTGGTGTGTGTGTGTGTGTGTGTGTGTGTGTGTGTGTGTGTGTCCAAAATCCTGAGAGGAAAATGGAGTAGAAGGGATTGTGGCAGGGCCATCCTCTTCTGAGGGTGATTTCTCATTCTCTTCTATTCTGTTTCTCTCTCTCTCTCTCTCTCTCTCTCTCTCTCTCTCTCTGGCAAGGGCGCATGCCCTGTGACCAAAAAAAAAAAAAAAAAAAATACATACATACATGCATAAAACATAAATAAAACAATGACTTTTTAAAAATAAAAGCAGCTATTAGAATTGTCCAGAAAACTAGAATCTATAGGATGTTTATATTTATATTATGTAAAATATGTGCATGGATGTCAAATATTTTTGCAACAAAATAAATCATAATGTATTTAAAATTGGCCCATGCAATTATGGAACCTGATAAATATTGAGATAGGTAGTTGGCACATGGGAAAATGAGGAAAGCCAATGATTATAGCTCCAATCTGAAGTCCAGCAGGCTTGAGATCCAGGAATTGCCAATGTTTCAGTTAAAGTTCAAAGGTAGGAAAAAAACATCTTTTGAGATGTCCCAGCTCAAAGCAGAAAGAATTCTCAGTTACTCAGCTTAATATTTCCAGTCAGACCTCAACCTAATTGGATAAGTTCCACCCACATTAAGACAGCCTGTTTTAGTCGATCTATCATTCAGATGTTAATGTTGTCCAGAAAAATCCTCACAGACACAACCAGAACAAGGTCTGTTCAAATATCTTGGCACCCCATGACCCAGTCAAGTTCACAGATAAGACTGATTGTGAAATTGTGTTTACACACAAAATAGTTAAACGAAAATAATAGACACAAAACATCGATGGAGGAGAGAGGCTTTGTGATTGGAGTGAGTACATTCTAAATTTCTTATATGCAAAATGATGAAGGAGGTACTGATAATGATTAGATAATGATTCAGTTGAACATTTCTTTTGTGAGGACTTCTAAAGAAATAGATGTAGGGACCAGCAGTTAGCGTAATGGCTATGTCGCTGGACTCCCACGTAGTCGACCGCGGTTCGCGTCTCGGACCCGGTGGCTTAAAGCTCACACCAGGCGCGTGTGCGTGCGTGCCCAAGATCCGGGGAGGAGAATGGAGGAGAAGGGATTGCGGTGTGGCCATCCCCCTGGGGAGTGATTTCTCGCTTTCTGTCTCTCTGTCTCTCTCTGGCTGGCTGGCGAGCGCACACGCCCTATAGCAAAAACCTCTCAAAAAAAAAAAAAAAAAAAAGAAATAGATGTAGAATGTATTACTTCCAAAGGGAAAAAGGGGACATTTAAAAGAATTTAATTAACTAGAAAGTAATAAAGATGGAGAAGGAGGAAGAAAGAGAATAGTTAGCAAAATGTGGAAAATAGCAAAGTAGAAATAAGTCGAAGTATGTCAATTACAATGAATATAAATGGATTAAACTTAGCTTGTTAAAAAGCAGACATTTCTAAATTTGATTTTCAGAAATCTAACTAAATACTGTGTGTGTATATATATACACACACGTATGTATATATATATAATATATATATATTTGTGTGACTATTAATAGTATACTATATATATGCACACACATACATATAGTGACACCTAAAGTTTAATGATACAATAATGTAGTAAACTCAGAGTAGAAAGCAGGAAATAATGATCAGAAAGGATAAATTAAGTAAAATTGGAAGAAATGAGGTGATAAAGAGGATTAAGAAAAAAATATACTTGTAGAACCAACTTCTTGCAATACTAATTTGAAAAAAAGCATTTATATAAATTAGTAGTAGACTACCTATATTTAATTTTTTGCAGATCTAGGAGTTAAATCAGGGTGCATGGATATTTGTTATATTTGGTTTGTGAGTTCTTTAGAAATATTTCACAATGAACAGACCAGAATAGCCAGCATTATATGTCAGTGCAGGCATTTCCTATTGTCTGTATTCTGTAGCATACTTCAACAGATGGTAGTGTGGGGCTAGCAGGTGGCGTGGTGGTTAAGGGGGTTGGACTCCCACATGGCCAACCACGGTTCGAGTCCCAGACCTAGCGGCTTGCTTTCTCACTTTCTCTATCTCTTTTTCTCTCTCCTCCTCCCTCTCTGGGCATATTAAAATAAATAAATAAGTAAATAAAGTTAAATAAAATTTTTAAGAAAAGAGAGAGAGATGTTAGTTCTCTCCTGTTTTTGTGACTAGTTCCAGGTGACTTATGGTTTCTGTTTTGTACTTGCTTAGCAGAAAATGTTCCCATCACTTGAGGCGACGTCAGAAGCAAACTGAAGTAAGCAGAAGAGTGCCTCTGGCAAAGGTTGGGAGAACATGACTCCTTCCCATGTGTGGTCTTGAAAGGTGGTTCCGCACTGGCCAGAGCTGGCTTAGGGATAGCTTCTGTGAAATGCACAAGTTTCCTTGAGACCTCTCACTCCTGACCACCACAAGTTTGTCCAG
The DNA here is from genome assembly GCA_026018925.1 of Tupaia tana. Classification (NCBI taxonomy): domain Eukaryota; kingdom Metazoa; phylum Chordata; class Mammalia; order Scandentia; family Tupaiidae; genus Tupaia; species Tupaia tana. Next base: position 35,721,830 of record JAKSZU010000023.1, on the reverse strand, counting down.
TTGCCTTTATTATCCAATGATGTTTTCTTCATCCCTTTGAGGTGGCAGTTTTTCAGGTTCAGAATGTGCGTGTAAAGATATGTTTACACTTTCTGCCTTGACCTGAGACACTGACATATTCTGAGAAGCTTGATCAGAAAGAGCCTTGAGTAGACAGCAGGCATATCTTGGTTCTGCAGCAGAGGACGTGACTTCATTTTAGTTTCTCTCCGGTTCTAAAAACTTACAGGTTGCAAGAAGGGAAAAGACATTCTGTTGAGTTTAAAACAAGTGTGGACTCGTTATATAGTATTTTTTTTTCTATTCCATTGTAAATAACTGACTTTCTCTCACGATCTTCCCTTGATTTGACTAATGCTCTATTGAACATGTGAGTCTATTTTTTAGTTTATTAGCTATGATTCTTATCTGGGAAGAACACTATTCTAAAATTTATCTTGCAAGGAAAAGTATGTCATTAGTTTTTTTTTTTTTTTTTCCTTTTAATTGTGCCCTTTCTCCCATCAAAATGAATGATCTACTTAAATCTTAAGAGTATTATTCCCCCCCTTTTAAAAAAAAGCCTTTGTTTTATGATTTTAGCAATGAGTTTGCATATAGTTTGGTATGAGGTCAGTAATTTTTCGAAGGACACACTTTCAATCACACTCTGCCCTTTTATAATCTTTTCTTCCTGTAGTTATTAGACTTAGCAGTATAACACCGTCACCATAACCTCCTTCTGTGGGAGAAGGTGCTGCTGTTTCCTGGAGACGGCTGGTATCATGGGTAACATAGAAGAATGTGTCTGCTCTTACCATCTAGCTTCTGAGTGGAACACAGAGAGCACATGTTCAGAGGTGACCTCATGAATGAGCAACCTTCCTTGGTTTCCTCCAAATGGCCAGGCCTTAGAATTAGTTTGGGAAACCTAAGTGAGTTTACTAGATTCATTATTATCTTTTTAGTACCATTGCTACCATAATCTATTCTAAGATGATTGGATGCTTCATATTCCCAATATATATATCATTCACCCATGCTAATTTTTTTCAGAAATAATTGGGTCCAATCTGAGTTTATGTGAAGCAAAGGCCTGCATCTGATTTGCTACTATTAATCTTTAACAAAATGCTGTCATTGCTCTTTTATTTGAAGACTCATGGAAGAACCCTGTAAGGTAGTCAGCTCAAATAATATCACTTTCTACAAAGGAAGACATTGAACTTGATAGGCTGTGTAACTTTCCCATGTTGAAGCACTGGGTATAGAGTTGTGGCTGGATAGGAGAGCACAGATGAACTACTTTCTGGATTCCATATAACCAGTCCATGCAGTGCAAGCACATTTACAAATGGCTGAGAACATAGCTTTGGTGTGAACATGTAGTCATGTGACTAAGACTAAGCAGTAATAAAAATCATTCTACTTTCTTTGTGGACTCAAAACTATGCTTAAGTGATTAAGATGTAATTTCCTTATTTCTTTGCACATTATTCACTAGTATTTATCTTATCTGTCAGTGTTCTTATGGTATTGAAGTTGATGAAACATAATAATCATTGAAAAAAATTAGAACAAAAATCATTTCAGAACTCGAATCAGGCAGATCTGTGGTCTGTGTGCATTTTATTAACTAGGTAGTTATCCAATATGCATTTCAGTTTGTGCTTGTATAGGTCAGACTCTAAGTCATTTTGATAACTATTTGGGGATGATTCTACTGAAGAATTTAAAAGAATCCATCCCTAGGCAACACCTCACTTAGCTTCATTCCAGAGACTTGCTTTCATCGCGGGCAGCAAGAGGAATTCTGGCCACCGTGGCTGCCGTATGCCTGCAGTGAGTGGTGAGGCAGGATCTCCTACCTTGTCATTTGAAGGATGTCACCTGAAATGACATCCTTCATTAGATGCCTCCCTTAAGGCCTTTTCTACTATAGCGGTTCCCTGAGGATTTAGCTGAACTTCTAAGTGCATGTGACTTTGGGTGGAAATTGTATATGTGTATTTATTTTTTCCTTATTTAATTATTGCAACTATCAGTTTTAGCTACTTTTCTCACCTGTGAAATGGACATAACATTTTATAGCAGTTGTTGAGATTATTTTAGAAAGGTTTGGAATTCAGAGATGTTTTCTTAGCTAAATGTTATTTCATTGACATCACTAAAGTTTTGAGAGTGACCTGCTTCACTAAGCTTTTTGTGTACATATGTTCAGTTATAAAATATCTACCTTAAAAAGATAAAATATTTTCTTTTCTGATTATTGTTGTTGTTGTTGTTGTTGTTGTGTGTGTGTGTGTGTGTATGCATGTATTTGTGTGTTTTTTCAGTTGGGCTTTTCCAGAGCTAATTTATCTACAAAGAGACATATGTTGTAGGTCTGTACTTGTTAATTTACCTTAGAAAAATTAGGTCATCATCAAATCTGGCGATGTGGCTTATAAGCTTGGCAAAATGGGCTAATTAAAAGCTTTCCTTTGGGTAAAAAAAAGGAAAAAGTGATTAGTATCGGTAATGTTTTTGTTTTCATGGTTTGTGTATATGTAGGTATATGTCACTTCTCATGTTGCATTGAAAGTGTGTTGACTGTCTGCTAACAGTTCATCTCTTTTCTTCTACAGCCTCCAAGTCTGTTATAAATAGTATGCTACGGGACCCTTCTCAGATTCCAGATGGAGTTCTAGCAAATCAGGTCTATCAGGTATTAATCACAGCTGTCTATTTTCAGTGGCAATGCTGTTATCTGCCTAGCAGAGTAAAGGATTTTAAACCTCATTTAATTACTGTCATCATAAACTATCACTGAGGTCAGGGTGCACCATAAATGGCAATGCAATATTTGTGAGAAGAGCATTTCACTTTTTAATAGCTTGCTTTTATAGTGAATAAAAAGCATACAATTTTTGTTTTCTGTGATTAAATCTGAACAGCCTTTTGATAGCTTTCCTTTTTTGGGGTGTGTAAGGGGGAGAGAAAAAGTAATTACTGCTTTTAGGACTCTGTTTACTGTAATAGTTTTTGTGGTCACCCCACCCTGGACCCCTTCTCTTATTTGTCTGCAGTGCATTGTGAATGACTGCTGTTATGGACCACTGGTGGATGGCATCAAACAGTATCCTTTCCCATAAAATTTTAGGTGCACAATTGACGAGCTTAGATTCAGTGGAGGAGACGTGCCTAGCTTTAACCTGACATAAAGTTCTGCTTCACAAAACACATTTCATACTCTTCTGTTTTACATTCAATCAGCTGGAGGGTCACTGCAGACTATCCTTTTCTACAGCTTAAGAGAAATCAGATAGACCACCGGAAGATGTCAGTTCAGCAGTCACACATTCACATGCTGGTTTCCACCTGCTTGGTTTTCAGTGGGTTTAAAGGTACAGAGTCATTAGACAGGCAACCTGCTCTCTTGAAATGCATCTAACATCCCAATGAACATTTTTTAAAAATATAACAAAGTTCGATTTAGAATGAGCCAAATTCATTTGTAGTTTATTAAAATAAAGTTTGAGCCTGTAGTTCAAGGATGATATGATTAAAATGCCGCTAGCTACCATCACATTTTAAAGAGCAATAGACTCCTATTGCCTAAATACTGATTGCAATTCAGTTTGTCCCTATGTGTGTGTGTGTGTGTGTGTGTGTGTGTACACATATCTCCTAATTTTTCTCTCAGGACTGAATTTAAAGCAGTGAAAATAGATTTCCAGTCATTCTTCATTAAAGGTTTTGAGATTGCTAACTGGCCTAATGTTTACTTCAAAACAGGATTGGGTAGATGGTAATTACTTTATGAAGTAGGACATTATTAATCAATAAATTTTGTAGTGTAGTAATAACGGTAAGAAATTTGATAGCCCTTGACTAAAATGCCATTTAAATGGTAAATAATTGGTAATTTTTCATGAAACTAATTTCTGTTTGAGCAAAGTGAGCCAACCTTTAAAAGATACACATTGTATATCCCTACTCAATTTGTGCTAAGTGTCTATACTTTATGGCAGAAAGTGAAAAATCTGAAGATGTGATAACGGAGAGGAGTGGTGTGGTTCCAGTGAAAGTAGGGGAGGAAGTGAATGGTAAAGAGTCAGTGGTAGATGGTAGATGTGGGGAAAAAAAGAAAAAAGATTATAAATGATCAACTTCTGTTTACAGGAGAAAACAAATCAAAACTTTTTTTGGTTACTGTCTAAAATAGTTTACAATAGTTTGTATCTGTTCATTTATCTGTCATTAAAGAGCACTTTGTTTAAAAGAAAGGACTGACTAGTGTGCAAAATGTTTATAATCTTTTGTGAAATTTTAGTTTATCATTTGTTGTTATAAATATCATCTGTATTTTTGATACATGTGAAATTACAACTGAAATTGATTTTGCTGATATTTTATGAATGCACTGAATAAAGTTTTTGTTGAAATTTTTTTTAAAAAAGTAATTTCTATTTGAGTCCTAAATCTCTATCTCCTAGTAAAATAAACATGCCCTTCCTGGTCTAGGTTTTATTTGCATATATGACACTGTGATCAGTTCTGACTCGCTTATTATCAGTCAAAAGTGTTTTTGTTGGAACCTCTTGCTAGTCAAATGTGTTTGCATGGTGTGTGTGGGTGTGCATGTGGATGTTTGATTTCCACCTGTTTCACAAAAACTTAGAGTCAATGAAATTCTTGATAAGAAAATTACTCTTTCATAAATAAAGTTAACATTTAATAAATAATCTTTTAGCAGAGCCCTCTTGCGAAAGATATTCAATACCTAGGATAGACCTTAATATATTTATTCTTCAAGTCTATTCCCCCAATCTAGCTTAAATTAGTAAAAACAGCATTGTCACAGGCTTGCCTTTTTATTAACCAAAGTGAAGCTATACTTCTATTTTCAGCATAAAATTAATGATGGTATTAGAAATCGTAGAAGTGCCAACCTCATGTTGCTACAGTGATAAAGTTTGGCACGTTCATATAACAACTAACACCCTCTTAGAGTATCGAGAGCTGAATTATATGTTAATTTTAAAGCACATAAAATAGTTAAAAATCAATTTAAAGTTAAGGTTTTAAAAGCATAATGTCTTTTGAAGGATTGCATATTGATTTTAAATATAACTATCTAATTACATATGCATGGACTAAAGTATGAAGTCAACTGCTTTGTAAATGCCAGGAGGCTATTTTTCAGTAATAGTTGAGATGCTTACGGGAAACTAGATTGCTGTGTTGCTGGCGAAGAAAATGGCTTGTGAGGTTATTTACAAGTTTTGCCCCATGGTCACTGCCATACATCAATAATAGGTATTATTATAGACAAAGTCTAAGTGTTTCTGCTTATAGAGCATTATAAATTCTGTTTGGACTATTTTCCTTACATTTTTGCCATAATTCACTTGCCTTTTTTAGCTATGTTATTGCCAGTAGAATTTAATGTAGTACATGATTTCAATTGATAAAGATAATGATGTATAGCTATAAATTGCATCCACTGACTAGATTATAATTTTTGCACTTCCATTATGCGAATCACCAGTAAAATTACTGTTTTTATAAGCTTGATTTTCTAGATCTTGCATTTTATATTTGTTTATGTCAAGCAAAGCATAATCAAGAGGTATATCTTTTCAAAATTTCAAATCAGTGATTGCTTTTATCATGCAAAATAAAACAGGCCAGGAACTTTATAGGGAAACTGATTTTATCTTTGTATTAAAGTAGTAGCAATTTCATACAATGTAAATACACTGACATAGCTGTTTCCTGGACTGATCAACAGGAATTATTTTATTTCATGCCGAATAAAAATCATTGGTTTTCCATGTGAGTGAAAATACTATTTATGTGTTGTTCTGATAATTTAGTAATGTTTACATTGCTTACTCTCAGTAAATTACATCATTTTGTAAGAAAGAAAGCACCCATTTGGCAAACAGAATAGGTGCAAAATTTTTTTTACTGCATTATAAAAATGTTACATGTAGGTATTTGTGTAAGTCAAATAACATAAATTGCTCATATACTAATAAGGCACCATGAAAGGCATGGTTAGTAAAGCACATATACATCGCCATTGTACTTTTTCTTTCTTTGGGTATCTATTGTATTATTTCCTGCCTAGCTGTGCCTACCCACACCTTTCTCACCACAGCTCATATTCACCAAGAAAAATTGTGAGAAACCAGCCACCTCAATTTTACAAAGTGTGACCCTAGAACACAGCTATTAGACATAGTCCTAAATAGAGAAATAAGGAAAGATAATGATACAGGAAGCTTCAAATGCTGTGGTTTTCATTTCTGTACCATCAGTAACCTCAGTTTCATGATTCAACATTTTAGATGTAAATAATTTACAACAATAAAAGTAAGAGCACATTTATGTGGAATAGAAGTAAATAATTTAGTTGTAAAATGTGGGATGTCCCTAGTAATAAGAGACTATGGAGAGTTATTCATCAGATGTTTTCAGAGGACTCTGAAAATTGTGAAGTCTTATGATTTAAAAATTTGTTTTCTTTATTTTGTTCCCAATTACAAATTTAAGTTAGCACAGTCATTTGTTTTGATGAGGAGGTAAAAACAACAGTAGGGAAAAACAGTAATGGTGACTTGGGGAGCCCATTTTGATAGTGAACATAAATTCCACATCTCTTGAATTATAAGATTTAAGTGACATTTGCCTATATGTGTTGATAAAGGGCAGGACAATTATGTAGGATTTTATTTATTTTTTACAATGATGTTTAAGATTTATTTGATTTAAGTTGAATTCTTGTGTATGATTATCAGAACCAGTCTCTGCTACAAAGTCAGATACTTTTTTTAAGAGAGGTTTTGCTATAGGTTGTGGGTGCTCACCAAAAAGACAGAGAGAGACAGAAAGCGAGAAATCACCCCCCCCCCCCCCAGGGGGGTGGATGGCCACACTGCAATCCCTTCGCCTCCATTCTCCTCTTGGGATCTTGGGCACGCACCCACATGCATGTGGTGTGAATTTAAGCCACCGGGTCTGGGACTCAAATCACAGTCAACTACGTGGGAGTTCAGAGACATAGCCATTACATTATCTGCTGGTCCCCAAAGTCAGATACTTTTGGCTGAATTAAAGTACCAGATCACTGACTGTAAGCAGTGTTAACATTACCAGATTATCAGAACAACACACAAATGGCATTTTAATTTACATGGAAATCTTGTTCTCATTCTCTGTGTTGCCATACATTTAGTCTGTGGCCTTGGGCAGGTTCCCTCGTAAGCCTCACTTTCCTCATCTATAAAATAATGATTATGGTAATTGTGAGGATGAAATAACATACATGAAGCACTTACTACCATGCCTGCCACTTAGTAGGCACTGAAAAAACTACGTTTTATAAAATTTATATTTATACACATTTATATAGTATGTGCACACATATATGCACATGAGAAAAGAACTCTTGAAACAGCTGCTGTACCCACATCCTAATGGACAGTTTTCTATTAAGACCTTTCCTACAGATTACATGTATTTTTAACAAGTCGCTTATTCGGCCTTTTAAGTCACAGACGATCACCCACAGGAGAATCAAAGTACATCAGAAGATCTAAATGCTGGCTTGGTGACAAATGTGAATTCACAGAAGATTTATAGAATTCTGTAAGATTATTATAGAATCTCCTTTGGAGTAAAGCTGGTTGGTATCTTTTGCTATACTGAGTAAGTGCTTAATAAAAGTGTGCTAAATTGAATTCGGGATTCTTCTCTTTTTCTTTTTTTGTGGAGAGGTTTTTGCTATAGGGCGCGTGCATTCGCCAGACAGACAGAGAGAGACATAGAGACAGAAAGCGAGAAATAACCCCCCAGGGGGGATGGCCATGCCGCAATCTCTTCTCCTCCATTCTCCTCTCGGGATCTTGGGCACGCACGCACACGCGCCCGGCGTGAGTTTAAGTCACCGGGTCCGGGACTTGAACCGCAGTCGACTACATGGGAGTCCAGAGACATAGCCATTACGCTAACTGCTGGTCCCGAATTCAGGATTCTTAACACAGATGAATGAACATTTCAAATGACTCTCCCTCTTTTTAAAAGAAGTTAATATACATGTACATTTACAAATCTTTGTTTGCCATAATACATAAATATACACATTATAGAAAAATTCCATTGAGCCATTTAAATGAAGAAATGTGTGTGAAAATCTGATTCTTCAAAGAGAGAGGCTAGCAGTGAAAAGAGTTGCTATAATTACCTCATTTCCTGTCAAAGTGTGGATCTGGTGTTAGCATTTTCTTGATGGTATTAACTATCTGTGCTCCTCTCCTTAACCAAAACTTCCCAGTGCCATTGGTCATGAACACGAAGTCCTGTTGAGAGACTTGCTTCTAGAGAAAAACCTGTCCTTCCTAGGTAAGTATTGTTCACGTTCTCACTAGCTTGTAATATCTCCGTGAGGGCTTAAATATATATTTCTTAAATTTGCAGTTATTATGTACCAAGGAAGAGTGAATGATGATTGATGCTGTGCCTGTTATCTTTTATTGATTTAGAACTGAGCAGGAACTCAGTTACCTAATCCCCTTTATACACAGCACATGCACACCCTTGTAATTAATATTTTATAGAATAAGTGGCTGAAAAAATGCTTTAATATCTGTTGCAGTATTACTTTTGGTGTCATGAGGTATTAACCATAATCTAAACCATACGCGAAAAAGAAACAAAAGAAATATTGTCTGTAAAATGTTTTCTATATTAAAAAGCACAGTTAGAAAAATTCATGTTAGATACATTTGTCTCATGTATGGAATTGGTGGTACTTTTACATGAAAACAAAATAGTAAGCCTTCATTGTTTTTATGTAGAACGTTAATTGTCATAGATTTAGTATGATTTTTTAAAATTTCACATGTGCGCATGTGTTTGAGCACCACTGTTGAATCTTGTCACAAATTATTTCTTTCCATAGCACTTAAGCATTAGAAATGAAACCACAAAGACATTCATAATAACTGATTGTGAAAACCATAAAGCACTCTACAATGTATAAATTACTCTTTTTTTTTTTTTTTGAGAGGTTTTCGCTATAGGGCGCATGCACTCGCCAGACAGACAGAGAGAGACAGAGAGATAGGAAGCGAGAAATCACCCCCCAGGGGGGATGGTCACGCCGCAATCCCTTCTCCTCCATTCTCCTCTCAGGATCTTGGGCACGCACGCACACGCGCCCGGCGTGAATTTTAAGCCACCGGGTCCAGGACGCGAACCGCGGTCAACTACGTGGGAGTCCAGCGACATAGCCATTACACTAACTGCTGGTTCCCTATAAATTACTCTTCTACATTTTAAATGTGGTAATTTGTAAAGATTCAATGCATGTCATTTTATTATTATATAGATCTGTTTTATGTAGATAGTACAGACTTTGTATAGCATTTTTTAGGATAAAATTAAAATATCAGATTACAGAATTTTTGTCCCCAAATGGACAAAGAATTGGCCAAGAAAAAGCAAATGCAGAATCAGTGATCTTATGTCAAGTTAGGAAGAGGAAGAGATGTTTAATATAGTCCTGCAAAAAAGTCTGTTCAAGAGTTTTATTAATAAGCTGGACAGCGGAGTTGAATGTGTTAAAAGAGTGTTAATTTGAATCTGAAATGTATAAATATTCCCTAGTTAGGATTAAAGAAAGCTGATAAATTAGAAAGTGTTCTGAAAATAATAAATTAAGTTTTAGTATGTAGAAGAAAGTTTATATATATGTATGTGTGTTTTAAAACAATATAATATAATAGATATGAACAATATATTATATATAGTAATATATGTAATAAGTGGTATATAATAAATTATATATATATATATGTAATAAGTTGTGTGTGTGTATATATATATATATATATAGGTGTATGTGTGTGTGTGTGTGTGTGTGTGTGTGTATAAAGGGTAATTGGAATTTTTCAGACTAGGAAATTAATTATCTAAATTGGGAAGAAATCTCCTTTTAAAAATCAAATCAGAATATGTAGTTAAACCAGTTGGAAAGAGCAACTTATAATGCACTATGAGATATGTTTCAGAAATATAAAGTTCTGATAGTTTTACGAAATATCTGAATCACATTGATCAGATAGTGACCAACGTGACACAGCCAAATCTATTTTTTATTTGTTTTAAGCCACCATTAAGCAGTCTCATCTTCAAGGCTGCTCTTTATTACTCTCTTGGCACTGTCTGTCAACTGGTAGTCCAACCTGCAGCCCCATTTTTCTGCATAGCTTGTTTTTTTTCTGCTTTCCTTCTGAGGACTAGCAGACTCTGACTGGGAGAAGCAGCAAGGAGCTTAGCCATCAGTGAAACTTAGTCCTGGGTCTGCAATTTATTTGAATTGAGTGTATTAGATTGGATTCACCATAGCTGGCAAAGGCAATGTAGAAATGTGTTCAGGGAATCATTTCTACTTGCATAAAAGTACAGGAAGGGGACATAAAATTGAAATTGATGGGTCCCATCTAGTCTCCTGTGCTGAAAGATCTAGAGGTAATTGTTTATGGAAGCACATCCAAAGATCATGCTTAATTGGTCTTTAAAATAAGTGAGTTATAGAAAGTTCTAAGAAATGTGTGCAACCTGAGTCCTGTTTTGAAGCATTTCCTCATCAGCACTCAAAGAAACTGTTAAGTTATTCTATATATTTTGAGCATTTTAATGTAGCAGTGAATTAACACATGTTTTTGATTAAAACATGATAACTCAAAACTGTCTGTGAACTAGTATGGGATTGTTGTTCTCTTACCTTATGAATACCCCTTCACAATGATTAATTAGATCTAAAGTACTGTGCCAGGTAAATTTAGATAGATCATCATTTTACAGCCAACTATGGATAAATATTGGTATATAGACCACTAATCTCCGCATGTTCTTTCTTGCTTACATATGTGCATTTTGAATTTTGTAGCACAGACATTGCAAATGTTTGTTTTATTTTGATTATTTGATAAGCAAAAGTAAAATCTACCCCTTGCCTGTCTCCTCTCTCTCACTTTGTCTCTCTCTCTCGATTAGTTTCTAATCTGGACTACTTTTGAAAGACAAGTATTTTTATTCTTTATATACTAACCTTCCTTAATTTAAGAATTATGACACTCCCTAAAATTTTTACACCATTGTAAATTTTTACTGACTGGCCTTACATGTACTTTTATAAAATATGTATTTTATCTGGCCTCTCCTGCCAATAGAAGGGAAAAATAAAAATAAGTCCCCTTTTTTCTAATCCTTTCTTGAATTTCTTGAGTCTATAACATGTACTGAGCACTTGCTACGACATAGAATTTAAGCAGGCAGTACTGGAAAGAAGAAGAGTCGTAATTATTTAAGATTCTAGTATACTTAAATGGATTTATTCTATCTTGTAAATTTATCCAATTCGTACTTCCACAGTTAGGTATATGATGATTGGTCATAGCTGAATAAATAGCTTCTCAAAGTAAAATATATCTTTCATTTATGTATTTGTTCATTTATTCCACGAATAATTTATTGAATTGGATACTATTTTAAATAATGGATACAAGTCAGATAGAGCCTTGGCTTTCATGAGAAAAGTCTAATAGGAAGACAAGCTTCAAGCAAATGAATACAGATCATTACTAGCACCTTCTAGAATTTCTCGTAATTCATCATTCACTCATTCTTTTCAACTATCTACAGTTGAACGTGTTCTCTACATGCCGGGAACTGCAGTGGTTTGGAGCATGATGCTTGATTGTAAGCACTCTGCCCAGATGCTCCTAGCCTTGCGCACCATTGCCAGGTCTCTTCCAATGAGAACATAGTTCTCTAGCTAGTACATCTCACTTGGTAGTTACTCACTTGTCTTGATAATGAAAATACCAATATCAACAAGCCAGTTGTCATACTACTTTAATTAAACCTTTCAAAAGAAAATACAAATTAGTCTAAACACAATAGCTGTCCTTTTCAGATGAGGAAAATGCTGCTACCTCATGAGCCATCTCTTCTGAAAGAGTGACAGAATTTTACTTATTCACCTACTTGTTCTCACCAGGACCTCCCTTCCACTGTGTACTTCTGAGGTGTCTAGTTGAGTTCATCAGCTTGGCTTTCTTACCACTAAGCTAAATACTCTTTTAAGAACTTGCTATGGGCAGACACCATTAGGTGTCTTTTTTTGGTGGCTTTTGGGTTTGTACATTCACCGGAGAGAGACAAAGAGACAGAGAGAGGGAGAGTGAAAAATAATTTCCCAGGGGATGGCCAAGCTGCAATCTCTTCTCCATTCTCCTTCTCGGATTTTGGACATGCCTTTTATGTATTTACAAGGCATATAAAGCCATACACGTACCCAGAATGATTTTCAAGCTGCTGGGTCTAGGACTTGAACCATGGGCAGTTGTGTGGGAATCCAGCACTACTTCACCTGCTGCTTCCACCCCAATTTATTTTTTTAAGTTGAATGAAACAGAGAGCCTTCCAGGAAAATATAAGGTAAGTTTCAGTTCACTTTACTAGTTCTTTCTAAGGATAATTAATTTAGAACTAACATTTATTGATGAACATTTAAAGTCAGAAGATATGAGCCCATTTGAAGGCTTGGCTATACAATGAACTCTTTTTTTTTTTTTTTAAGAGAGATTTTTTGCTACAGGGTGGGTGCACTTACCAGAGAGACAGAGAGAGACAGAGACAGAACACAAAAAATCACCTCCCAGGGAGGATAGCAATGCCACAATCCTTTCTCCTCTATTTTCCTCTTGGGATTTTGAGCACACATGCACATGCACCTGGCGTGAGTTTTTAGTCACCGGATCTGGGACTCAAACCACAGTTGAATATATGGGAGTCCAGCAATGTAACCATTATGCCATCTGCTGGTCCCCAAAGAACTCTTCTTAAACTTCAAGTTAACCAATAAACATTCTGATCAACCCATTACCTCTGCCAAGGGCCACTCCATTCTACTATTAACAAAATAGAAAATGTATTTTATCTCCTGATGGAGATGTTTTAATTTCTATCTCTCAAGTGATTAAATGAGACCATGTTTTGCCATGCTATATCCTCTTTTTGGCTTTTTCTTTTCTGTTTTAATTTGTTTTTGTTGTTTTGTTTTTGAAAGCCTTGGACAAAAATGCCAGGGAGGAAATGAAAATAATGACAAGTAAGAAGATGACAAGATTGTTTTTGCTGTTAGGAAAAATATGAAAGAGCTTATAGCAAATACCAAAGAGAAACCCTGCCTCCTGCATGGCTGGCATATTTCCAGGTCTGAGGCACTTTGGTTAGTGATTTCCACAGTCCCTGGCTGATACAAAATCTCGTTAAGTATGGCTTTGTAAGGATAGCTCTGGAGTGTTTTTTTTTTTTTTTTTTTTTTTCTTACCAGTGAATGTTACCCTGTTAGTAGATGCTAGCAATTATTTTGAGTGACACCTAAGAGGCATTTACTTGATCCCTGCCTTACCACCTCCTCCCCACCGTGTTTGGACAAACCAGACTATTTTACATGGGTGATTTTCTAACATTCATGTATTACCTGTGTGGCACTAGGAGGATATAATCTGGAAAGCCAAATAGGCTTAGTGAAGGATGTCCCTTGTTGTAAGAAATTAGGATCTTTGTTTCTAAGAGTACTTCTGCTCCTGCTGCTTTATTTCCCACCTGAAGCAACGATACTCAGTTGGGGAAGTGATTATGATGTGACAAACAGAGGATTAGGACTTGGGGTGAAGAATGGGCAGCAGGAGCTGATGAGATTTAGAATACTAAGATTGTGTTTACACACATATCCTAGCAGTGGAAAGTAAGAGGCTAGAAATAAAATATATGATTATATAGGCTTAAGGGAACTGGGATGGTTGGGTATTTTATAAGGATTCAACTATTTACATGTCTATCTGAAGGTTAAATAAGATGCCATTTTTAGAGTAATAGAAGCATGATATTTGGGGACCAGCAGGTGGCATGGTGGTTAAGGTGCTGGACACCCCATACGGCCGACAGCAGTTCAAGTCCCGGACTTGGTGGCTTGCTTTCTCACTTTCTCTCTCTCTCTCTTTCTCTCTCTCTCTCTCTCTCTCTGAGTCTCTCTCTGGTCAAATGAAATTAAATGAAAGAATAAATAAAATTAAATGACTATAAAAAGAAGAAGCATGATATTCAAGGAGGGATGTGGAGAAATTGGATCCTGTGCTCCCTTTCCTGATAAAATTGTCATGGTGAAAGATTAGCTCACTTCTTCTCCTTATTTAATATAATCATGCTTGCTTTTCCTGGGACTGAAAGAAAAGAACCATGGACATATGCATACTGCTAGAAGATGAAATACTTTCTGGAACTTGGAAGAAAGGTCTTTCTGTCCATTTATAATGGAAGTCAGCCTAGTCCTGGCCTGGAGCCCTTCCCATACCATTGCTCTGGTTAGATAACTTGTGTCTGCTGACCATCTGCCTTCCTGGCCATTGATGACTTATTGGAACTATTTTGGTTGTAAGGGACAGAAAGCTCATCAAACTAGATTACACACACATTAGAAGAGGACTTACTGGTTTAGGGACCAGCAATTAGTGTAGTGGCTATGTCACTGGACTCCCACGTAGTCAACCGTGGTTCGAGTCCTGGACCTGGTGGCTTAAACTCATGCCAGGTGCATGTGCGTGCATGCCCAAGATCCCGAGAGGAGAACGGAGGAGAAGGGATTGTGGCATGGCCATCCCCCCTGGTGGGTGATTTCTCTCTTTCTGTCTCTCTGTCTCTGGCTGGCTGGCCAGCGCACGCGCCCTATAGCAAAAACCTCTCCAAAAAAGAAAAAAAAAAAAAAAAAAAAGAAAAAAAGAAGAGGACTTACTGGTTTAAAATATCTGGGAAGTTCAAAGAAGAAGTAAATATAGGACTTACTGGTTTAGACACATATCTGGGAAGTTCAAAGGAGAGAAATTTCCTCCTAGTAAATATAGAATCCAGAAGACAAAACGATGTTATTAATAGGTCCTTCTCTCTGATTTCAGTTCTGCTCTTTTCTTTGTTGGCTTCATTCTCAGGCAACCAAGATGACCACTCTCTGTTGCTATTTGTTTAATCTTTAGAGTTTAGAATCCCAGAGAAATGTTGGTAATTCTCTTTCCTCATAACGAGACTCAGAAAGATCAAGTATCTACCCCTTGTGGCCAGGCACTTCGGGCTCATGGTGTTAACCACCTACCAGAACCACATTTTGAAAGCAGACAGCCAAATCCGAAATTCCATTCCCTGATGCAGAGAAGTAGCTACAGATTAGGAATTACTCCCCATAGCCAAAAGTCATTGGCGGTTAAATCAGCTACTGTTATCACTACTACAGATTGACTCGGGCCCCGTGCATGTGTGTGCCTGCATACATTTGTACATGGGCACACATTCTAACTGTGTAGGAGAGTACATGTCTCAGAACCACTAACATGCTTTGCTCCACTGAGATTGGTTGAGAGACAGATGGAGCTGGCCCTGCCGAATGTCTGACAGCAGTGGCCACAACTGATACAAACTGAGGCAGTCCAACATTTCAGACTCTTGTCAGAATTTTGGAGTTGGAAAGGGCTCCAGTGATGGTCCAGTCCCCTCATATTGTTTAGAAGAAACTGGCCTCAAGCCTTGTATCACAACTACTCCTCTCCCAACAACCCAAACTGCCCTTCATCTTTTTTTTTTACCCAGTCATGCTGACTTGCCTTTTCAACTGCAGTAGTAAAGATTTAGAGCAAGTTGGTATAAAATATAGAGGAGTACTTTTGTTGATACTCGTGTTCTGTTTCCCCACAGCCACCAGTTGGTCTTCCTAGCCTCTCTACACTGTCCCAGCTTCTTGACCTCCCATTTATTTTCTGTCTTTAGAGCACTTCAATTTTCACTAGTATTGTCCCCTAAAGACATAGGCAAAGGACAGGTCAGAGTGGTCAGCTGTATTCCTTATTAGGGGCTTTATAAGATGCTTTAGGGGAAGAGGTTGAAAATAATGGCTGCAGTGAAATTTGGGGTTCTCTAAAGATTTCACTTATCTGTGGTAGCGGTCTCCCCATTATATGTGTATCTGTTCTGTGTACCTATCATGTAGTTTGTACATCATAGTAACATCTATTACTGAAACCTCACTAAATCCTTAAATTGTGTGTAAAGTCTGTGAAACTTACACTTAAGGAACATAAAAATATGGATAACAAAGATCACAGTTCCAAGTATTGAATTGGGTAGGCAGTGTTTTGGGAAAAATAACAACACAGAAAAACAGAACAGTAGTCTAGAAAAGTTATAACGTAGATTTTTTGTTTTTTGGTTTTTGTTTTCTGTTTTTCCCTTAAGGTTTTTGCCATAGGGCAAGTGCACTTACCTGACAAAGACAGAGAGATGATACAGTGAGAAGGAAGAGAGAAGTCACCCCTCCCAGAGGGATGGCCCCACCACAATCCCTTCTCCTCCATTCTCTCTTGGGGTTTTGGGTACACACATGCATACCCACTGTGAGCAGCCAGGTCTGGGATTTGAACTGCAGTTGGCCATGTGGCAGTCTAGCACATTAACTATCATGCCACCTGCTAGCCCAGAAATAATGTAATTTTAATTTGTATTGATATGTGTCCTATTTTCCCTTGCCCAATTTGGTAAAGTTGCAGTAAAAAAGACTTTTTTTTTTTCATTCAGTGTATTCTACACTAGCATTTTAGAACACTTATGACAAATTAATAGATAAGAGTCATGTCCGGATGTTGCTTTTCTTCTTTAAATGTTATAAACTGGAATTTTATATCATTTCTCCGGGAACAACTATATTTCTTAAATGTAAACTTTTAATTGAACAAAACAAACAAAAGAAAACCTGAAACCTTTTCTTGGTAGTCTTCATGCCCACTAAGATGCTTAAGTATATGTTAACTAGCTTTACATGTGCTTTGTTCTCTGACTCAAAATCAGCCTTTTATTTTAAAAGAAGAAATTGTGTAATTAGTACTTAATTGCCTTGGATATTTTGGGTATTTGGAGGAGAGAGTAATTCAAAGGCCAGAGAAATTAAACTTTCACAATGTTCTTTACGCATGTGTAATTCCTTTTTTTAAAATGCCCTCTAAAGACAGATCTAACAACTTAAAAAATAAATGAAGTTTTTAAAAACTAGCAACCTTGGATGCAGTTTTATTGATTTTCTTTTAAGCGTAAATTAAGAGAGGACCATTGAAATACTAGAAATCAAGAGATCCTCTATCGTAGTTCGTCTCCTCTCTTCAGGCGGGTGTCATTTATAATAAATAGTATCTGACAGATGGCCATCCACCTCTCCTGTTTAAGGTCTTCCAAGAAGAAAGTAAGAATTTTACTCCCACTTCATTAATATTACACATGATGGACTTTAAATATTTGCACCGCTAGGAGCCATATTCAGTCTACTGGGACAAACTGGAATTTATTGACATGGGTTCCTGTTCTGCATCTCTAACTACTTGAGAGATCTAGAGCTTGGTTGATCTTTTAATTTCTCTAGGCAACTTTATCATATATAAATTGGGATGTTGGGCTAGTAATCTCTTACTCAATAATCTCTAACTCAGAAATGTGTTTCACAGGGAAACCCTTACATAAAAATCTATATTTGGCAGATCTGGAGGCTGACAAGTCTGCTTCTAAGTGATAATAATTTTTATTTTAATTTTGATAATGAACATGAACTGTGGCATTAATGAATTTAGCAGTTATGAAGTATATTGGGTGTTAACATACGTACCTTAAACCAGAAGTACCTTGCTTTTTATCTGCTGTATTCACAGAATGTGATAGCTATGCTGGATTTAGAGTTTGATTTCACATTGATCCTCAACCATTTGGAAAGTTACACTAAAGGTAGTATTCTATGTTATTGCCATTACTTTTTTTTTCCTTTCAGACTAATATTATTCTTACTTTTTTTTCTTAATCTTGATAATTTTTGTTTGAAGAAAATAACAGATTACTTAACCATTTACTTTTCTCTTGGGACATACAGTTTCGTAAGTAACTACTTAGTTCCAATATGTATAAAATATTATAACAATCTATATGAAATGTATGATTTTCAAGTAAAATATAAATCACAAAACTGACTATAGAAAAGATAAAAATCCAAACAGATCAGTAGCCATACAAAAAAAATAAGAAAAGTCACCAAAAAGATGCCCAATAATAGCACCAGGCACAGATTGGGTTTTGTGGGGGGGAATTCTACTAAAATGTTATTTAAAATACTTGAGACCAAAAAAAAAAGTAAGGGAATTCCCCTTAGTGTTAAGAAATAGGGTGCCATTTCTTCCTTTATCGTTGATATAGCTTCAGATAAACATGTAAAGCCACTGTGCCTTGTTGATTCTCAAGGAATTAAATTAGGAAAGAGGGCCAGTGGTGGTGTCATGGTGGTTGAGGCTGCTGGATCCCACATGGTCAAATGCATGGCTCAGTCCTGGACCCATCAACTTGTGAAGCACTCTGGGAAGGTATATGTGCATGCCCAAAATTTTCCAAAAGGGAGAGCGAGAGAGAGCAGAAGAGATTGTGACAAGAGATGGGGAGTGCTTTCTCACGTTCTCTCTCTCTAATTGAAAGGAAGGAAGGGAGGAAGGAAGGATGGAAGAGAGAAAGAAAAAATTATTGACAGTCTAGATAGACTTTCTGGAAGATGTGGGTATGCTTTAAAATGCACTTGCATTTTATTTGCTTATCTTTTTTGAGCATTAAATGTGCATTAAATATGGTGGTGATGACAGTTGGGCAATGGATAGGATATTTAAAAATTCTGAAAGGAAACTTTTCTGTCCTCAGAGCAAGAGCATCAGGCTCAGTGTGTGAAAGATAAACCCAGACACAGCAGTTTAAGTAAGTGAACCAAAGTAGGAAGCGCAAGGGACATCGTGTGGGCTGATGACCTGGGTACATAACCTCAAAATGCCAGATTTGGAACCCTGACTTAGAAACTAAATTCTAAACCCACACCCAGTGGTTTGGATAATGATCTCAGGGTAAAACATCTTTCAGGGCCTGGGGGCCAAGAAAGGAGCATATTGCAAAGTCCAGGAAATCAGGCCCGGAGCATGACCTTAAAGATCCTGCAGTGGGGTGATAGGTGATAGAAATTTTCTTGGGGCTTAAACCACATGACAGGGCCATGCATTTGCACTGTCATTTCCTCAGAACTTTGCCATGCTGTTCCCTCCTCTCTTAGAAAATGGAAGATCATAGAAACAAAGTAAAGGTTGAAACCCAGTAGGTAAGGCCGTGAGCATTTAGTAAATTAAAAAAGAAGATGTTCAATATATAGTATTTCAGATGTTTGGAATAACCTCTTTACTATGACAAATAGAAGTCTAGGGTCGGCCCTGTGACCTAATTGGTAAGGGTCCTGGATTCTGTATGGCTGACAGTGCAGTTTGAATTCTGGGCCCAGAGGATAGAAAAACATGCCAGGCATATGGGTGTACCACAAATCCCATCAAGATAGAAAAATAGAAGAGAGGGGATTGTAGTGTGGCCGTGCCCCCTTGGGGAGGGCTTTCTTTCTTTCCCTTTCTCTGCCTCTTTGGCTCTGATGAGTGCATATATGCCCTCTGACAATTAAAAAAAATAAAGGTAGAACTCTGCTATCTAGTGGTGGCACAGACTTCTAGATGTTTTCCTTTGGATATAATTACTACTGGATCAACCTCAATAAGAGAAAGATTGAAAGGGAGGAAGAGAGAGAGGTGTGTGTATTTGGGTGAGAGACAAAGAGAGCACATGGCCAGTTGTACTTTGAAGTTTTCCATGAAAAGATGGAAAGAGTTCCTAGCTTCATTTGATGTTTTTATGTCCTTAATTGGGTACTTGTGTTTAATTTTTTTGTTTTGGTGGTTTTTGTTTGTTTGTTTGTTTGTTTTGTATTTTCATAGTAAGTAAGTCATGCAATTTCAATTGTAGGTGTTGTGTTAGTAATTCTGGTGCAGTGAACAAGAGTGCAGTATCTGCCTTTTAAAGGGATTTTAGAGTGTGTGTGTTTGGATTGCTTGGTGACCTTTGAAATTTTGTTTTGAGCTGCTGTCAGAAACATAATCATTTTTCTTTCTGAAACAGATTTTAGCATCTGTAAAGGTTGATCAAGCTAAGATAGTTTTAATAAAATATTAATCTATCTTTTTTAATGTCAGCCCAGCTTTTAAAACTGTTCATCAGCTACCTGAAACATCAGCTCAGAGCACTGCAGTCGGTTTCAATAAATTCCTTTTTCCATTAAACATTCTCGTTATGGTCCGAATACAGTGAGAGGATAGAGAGTTTTCCTGTCTTACTTGTCTGTGGCCAGTTTCCAAATTCTCTTGTTTTTAAAATAGCATTACTTCAATTTGCATTTTGTCATCTCAACAATTAACTTGAGGGTTTTTTTTGCATTTTGAGGAGGGGAGCTTGTTCTGAATTCTGACATCCATCCTTCAAATCTGGGTATAGTTAAAGGACAGTGATTTTTAACAAAAATTTACTTAAGTACCTACTTTAAATATGTGTCTTGTCATTAAAAGGTTATTTACTTTTAAAATGCTGACTTTTCAAGAAGTACACAAGAGTGTTCTAAAACAGAGTTTCTGAACATTGGCCATGAAACCACTGTCTTGGGCTGACAAATGGATTGGAAATAAGCTACCCAAGACTGGGAATGGGCCATTAATTTTAATCAAAGGTGATGCAGGAAGGCGAATGGGATGCATGACAATGTCAACAGCCCAGTAGGTGTTAAGAGACCACACAGCCTTCCTTGTTACTTGGTTGGGCCATTAGTTGAGGTTGGGTGAAGACAGAAAGCCATGTCTGGAATTGAATGACCAGGTCACTCCAAAATCTAATGGAGAACTCCCCATTTCAGAAATCACATTGTAATGCCATTAGAAGTCAAGGACAGCATTTAAAAAATATTGGAGGATTTTTTTTTTTTAAAGCCAAGCACCTTGCTAGTTTTTTCCAACTTTATCAAGCTTTCTTTCTTCTTACCTCCTTTGTTTCTGAATCAATCATTGGTAATTAAAGAGAATCAAGAAATTGAACAAACTTAGGGAAAAAAATCTGAAAGCCTGTTTGCGTTCAGAATCACATATTGTTAGTTGTAAAACTCTGGTAAATGCCAGAAACAATAGCATACCAAAGGAATTAAGCAGGATAATTAATTATTTGTGGTGATCTCATTGTCCTTGTCCTTTTCTTTTGTGTAAGAACAGTTTCACTAATTGAAACTAAACTTTCTTAAATGCTTTAATGAAAGCATTTGTTTCATAATTGTAAAAGTCCACTGTGCTTACGCTTTACTGTAAATTTTCAGTATTGGCTGATAACGTTAGTGATATTCACGGTGGTGAAAGCCTTTTCTTTCAATCAGTAAGTATATTTCTTTATTTTGAGTATTTTCAATTACAAAAAAAGGTAGCAAATGACAGCTTGAATTAATGATGTTTATAATAAAGACATAAAAATGCAAAAGGGACAAAGAAGCTTCAGGTTTGTTAAGGAAGTTCATTTATTCTGACACAGCGTTGCATGCATAAGAAAGATATGTATGACTGCATTAGTAATTTTTGCACATATTTAAGAAAGAAAAGCAATTATATTGCTGTCTTGTTAATGGAATACTGTTATAAGTAATAGTATTTGTTCTTTCTGTAGATGAAGATCAGCTCCGTGCAAAAGGATATGACAAAACGCCAGACTTTATTTTACAAGTACCAGTTGGTAAGTCCTTCAACTCTGTTATGCATTTTTTTATAGAGGAAAGGGGATGAGTTTTTTTTCCGTCCTTATTTTTTGCTCATATGTCGATGTTAGCAAACGTTAGCAGGGTAATTTGTGAGCTTTATAGTATAATATCTAAGTAGGTGTAATAGTTGGAAAAGATTCTTTTACAATAGAAGCAAATAATAGGTTCAGAAGTAATCTATGTCTTAAGAACTTGTACATTTGAGAAATGAACATGTCTTCTGCAGACATTGTGCTTGCTGTTTTAACTCATTTTTCTGAGCTTTGAATTTTTTAAACACAATTCTACTGAAGAGACAGACTCACATCGGTTTGCTTGACACGTTACTTGTCGAATTATACAGGCAGAGTCAGAACTAGGAGAGGGACTTTTGCAGAATATGATGAAAATATAAGGAATTTGATGGTAGCATATGTGTTTCTTATAATGAGCATATACAATGCACCGTTTGATAATTACACCCGTAGATGATGGTAAGGGCTAAGCCTCTGCTCATTAATGTGAAGCATAGAGAGGCCTGTGCAGAGTTCAGAATTTTCAATCTTCCCTTCCCTTTACCGTGTATTAGTAATGTTTTGTCCCTTAGCTGTGGAAGGGCACATAATTCACTGGATTGAAAGCAAAGCCTCATTTGGTGATGAATGTAGCCACCACGCCTACCTGCATGACCAGTTCTGGAGCTACTGGAATAGGTAAGGTCCCATTATTTTTCTCTTAAGATAAACGATACCCAGCCGAAATCTCATTAGAAAAAAATATTTTGTTTAGCTGGTAAAAATGCTAGTAGCCTTTGTTTCTAGTAAATATAGAGTCTTGATTAATGTATTCATTCCAGATAATTTACACTTCTCTACTTCTATAATGTGGCTTTATTTTTTAAAACTAAAGAAAACCCCTCTGCATAAAGTCAGAATTAGTATGCATTTATATTTTCCATTTTATCGTGATATTATTGGTGTCACTTAAAATATTGATAATAGGATGTGGTGTGTTATTTTATCGACTCTGGATTTTTATTGTTTTGATGTGAAATTTATACCGTCAGACCTTAAAATATAATTTATCCTTAGCTCTCTGAGGGGAATATTTGAATGATATGAAAGATGACAGTGATTTACCATCCAGACGTAGAAAACAGTTTACCTACCAACTTCTGTCAGGGTTAATAAAGGCATGGAAATTGGACCAGTTAAGAAAGGGGCAGGGCCACATGTCTGGGCCCTCAAAGTATCCCAGTTAATTCTCACAAGGAAGTTCCTTTTGTCCCCATTTTACAGATCACTAAACTTATATTCAAAGAAAGAAAAGCAGTATGTGTGCCATGCAATTACTTGTCCTGGGCCTGCATTTCTCTCTTTCACTCCGAAGAAGCCCGTGCTATTTTCAGAACAATGCTATTTACAAGGCAACTCTTGAAACTTTGGCTTTTTCTGTTTTGACAGTCCAAAGTTTTCACACCACACATTGTTGTTCCCCTTACAACAGAAGGTGGGTCAAGTGGTAACCTTCTTGGATGAACTGTGCTCTTCCATCGCTGACCAACAAAAGAAGATAATAAAAAGATGACATTGGCTCAGATGGTTGAGGAGTAAGACAGTAGCATCTGTGCACAACAACCTTGTCCTGGGGAAAGGAAAAAAAAAAATAATAAAACAGTGACAGGCTACAGAATTTGGCATTATATTGTTACTCAGCTTTACAAAAGGCTAGTGGACCTCGCCTGTAGCAGCTGTGCTAAACTAAGCCCACTTTTTGCCATGGTAACAATGATCATGACAAAATGCTGAATGTAATGGCTTTCTTGATTTTCTTGTGTAATTGCGCGTAGCATCCGAGCTTTACTTTACAGGGATGGAGGAGGAAAGTGCAAAATGTTTTAGAAATCAATGCTGCTTCAGCGTTTCCTGTGTTTTATTCAGCCATTATTCAAATTAGCAGTAATGTGGCAAATTGAATTTTAGATTTTTAGCTATTTTATGATGAGTTTGACATAGTAAAGAAAGCATCATTTTTGATAGTATAGGGAAAGCAATGACAAGAAAATCAATTGCATAAGTTTAGGTTGCTAACAGATTAAAAAAAACTGATCAGTTCAAATCAGTATGCATTGAGACTATTTTCTCCTTTTTTGGTACTGGGCTAGTCTTTTCTGAGGAACAATTTCAAATCAAGTACCAAATGGTAGAGCTTATGTAAAAATTCTAAAAGCGTATCTTCATTCTAACTCAACAATTTAATGAGTGCCTCCTATGTGCCTAGGACTCATTGTTTAGAGTCCGATTAAATTATCTAGTCACCTGTGTGGGAGACCTAAGGCTTATTGATAGGACTGGAGGCTGTCTGAGTGATAGATCATTTAATAGTTTCCTTTGGACTGGACTTCTATTATTTTGTTGCATTTTCCTTTTCCATTATAATGATGTTTTGCTTTGATTACTGTTGATTTAACATTTCTCAAAGATGTTCTTTGAATATATACTGGTTATAAGGGCATGTTGTGTGATAAGGAAAAGCCAGCATTGCTCTAAAATGGTCCAGATCATTCAAGGAGGAAATAGTCTACACACACGTCACGGATTCTGCCGAATGCTTTCAGAGAGGCCAAGAAATGCAAGTAGTACCCAAGTTCAAGATGGAACATAAAGGCATTTAGTTGGACATAAAACTTGAGTTATAAGGATTTAAACTTGCCAGTGTTAGAGTAATTTGACAGAAGAATGTAATCCTTTGTGAAAGCGGGATCCTATTCTTTTTATATTTTGCCTTAGCACAGCTCAACATAGAAGTTGCTAAAGTTCTTCAGACTTGGAAGAAACTGTCCCCACTCTGGAGATAGCCTTTCCAGAAGGTTACCAATAGGCATTTAGGCTAATTGTTTTATTCATGTGATAAGCCTGTGGTTGACATTAAAAACTATTTCTAGCTCATTGTCATACTATTTTCAGATATAATATTGGGTTTTACTGTTCACTTAATGTTTGTAGAAAATACTGTTGTATGAACCCATTTTTCCACACAAATAACTTCAATCTCTAACTTATTATTTTTCAACTTTACGATAGTACATATTCAAAAGAAATCATACTTTAAAAACTAGGGACCAACAGATGGCATAATGGTTATGTCGCTGGACTCCTTTGTAGTTGACTGTGGTTCGAGTCCTGGACCTGGCAACTTAAACTCACACCAGGTGCATGTGCATGCATGCCAAAGATCCCAAAAGGATACTGGAGGAGAAGGGATTGTGGTATGTCCATCTCCCCGGGGGTGATTTCTCACTTTCTCTCTGGCTCTCTCTTTCTGGCAAGTGCACGCACCCTATAGCAAAAACTTCTCTAAAAAAGTTAATTAATAAATAAATAAATAAAACTCATACAGCCATCCAATTTTTTCACTTTTAGTACAGTATTCAATAAATTACGAGATAGTTAACATGTTATTATAAAATAGACTTTGTGTTAGATGATTTTTCCCTACTGTAGGCTAATGTAAATGTTCTGAGTATATTAAAGATAGGCTGGACTAAGCTATGATGTTTGTTAGATTAGCTATATTAAGTATATTTTCACCTTAAAATATTTCTAGCTTGTGATGGTTTTGACAGTACATAACCCCATCATGAGTTGAGAAGCATTTCTACAAGGCTCCTAATTTTTATGTTAACATTTCTATAAGAGTTTTCTTTAATATTAAATTGATGTTCAGCCTTTTAGCAGCTTTTGACACAGTGGATCACTTCAATGTCTTTATTAAAACATTTTCTTTTTTTAAACATTATTTTATTTAATTTTATTTATTATCATTATTTGTTTTAATTTGACCAGAGAGAGAGAAAGTGAGGAAAGTAAGCTGCCAGGTCCGAGACTTGAACTGTAGTCAGCCACTGCGGGGAGTCCAGCGTCTTTAACCACCACGCCACCTGCTGGCCCTAAAACATTTTCTTTTTTGGACTTCCATGATGTCATTAAATTCTGGGTTTCTTTCTATCATGCAAGCAGTGTATTTCGTGTTCTTTGCTGGCTCTGTTTTCTCTTTCCAGCCTCTAGACTGGAGGGCCCTGGAACCCAGTGCCCACTCCTTGTTCCTTTTCTGTCTACACTCGTTTCCTGGGTGATCCTTTGAGGATCTCATTGGATCCTGTGACTTCCTGAAAAATCATAGATATTTTGCATAAGGAACGTAAGCTACCTTTCATATAAGGAGACTCCCATTCTAGGTATGAATCTTGATGAAATAACTCCTCAAAACCCTACAGTATTTACTGGGTTAAAGGAAATAAAGGATGCTCCTGAGAAGCAGCGTTGGGACCATATGGGCCAAATTGTGAAGGCTACTAGGAAACGTATTTTCTTATGAAATCAAACAAACAAAAAGCCTTTTCATTCAGTTTTTCCCCTCAAAAAGTGGAATTTAACCTACATTACTGAGTATGCTTTCATTCATAAACTACAATCTCAGGCCAGATCACGTACAAGGGTTCCAGCCAGTCACCTTTCCAAGAAGTGGAAGCAGCCATCTGTGCTCACCTCTGTTGGTTGGAGACCGTGTGGGTCAGTTTGGATGAAAATGTTGAGTGACCCTAAGTGGCAAAAAGCCACATGCTATAAAGCATATGAATAGTGCCAAACATCTACTCATCAAGGACATGGTAGTCACCACCTCAAGTTCAGCCCCTCCATCTGCCATTCAGGCACATTCTTAGAATGAGACAAAGTTCTATTTGAAGTCAATTTTTCAACTTAGTGATCCTTGAAGTAATGGAAGGAAAGCTGGGTCTTAATTCGGGCTATGCCACTTTCTGGTCCCAGGACTGAGAGCAACTTGCCTAACCTCCCTGATCCTGTTTTCTTTTCAATAATACCTTCTTTGCCTGATTCTTTTTTTTTGGAGAGATTTTCGCTATAGGGCGTGTGCGCTCGCCAGACAGACAGAGAGAGACATAGAGACAGAAAGCGAGAAATCACCCCCCCAGAGGGGATGGTCACGCCACAATCCCTTCTCCTCCATTCTCCTCTCGGGATCTTGGGCACGCACGCACACGCGCCTGGCGTGAGCTTTAAGCCACCGGGTCCGGACACGAACCTCAGTCGACTACGTGGGAGTCCAGCAACATAGCCATTACGCTAACTGCTGGTTCCCCCTTGCCTGATTCTTGTGAAGGTCTATTTTTTAATGCATGTAAAGCACCTTCGCAGTCCACAAGTATTAGTTCTTCTCTGGCTCTTTTTCATGGATATGATTGTCTGATGGAATTGTCTTCTGATTAGATATTTTGATTTTCCTTCTTTGCCTGATAAAACTACTCCATAACTTCAGCACTCAGCTTGGCTGACATGTCTTTGGGAAACCTTCTTGCATTCCAAGATTAGCTCTTGCCGTGTTCTGTTAATAATTTCATAGGATTTATCAAACGTTGTGATTACTTGTTTACTTGTCAATCCCTTCCAATTAATATGGTGTTCCATCTTACCACCGATTTTTATCCATCTTTGAATGCCCAGAACCCAGTAGATATTTATTGAACGAATGATATATGAATGAATTTATTGATGCTTGACAGACAATAATATTCTGAATCAGCTGTTAATTATTATAACAGACATTATGACATTAAAGAACAGTACTGCCAATGTTTTTTCTTTGAGAATTTCATTCTAAGGACAGTGAGAAAAATACCTCATTTTTCTAAAACAATTTTATAGACTTTTCAGATATAGGAGCTTTTGCAGATCTATTACATGAATTATGGCATACATGCATTTAACATAAGGAGTTTAAAATAGAAAATAACTGATAATTAAATTGCAAATGGGGACCAACAGTTGGCATAATGGCTATCTCACTGGACTCCCATGTAGTTGACTGTGGTTTGAGTCCCAGACCCGGTGACTTAAACTCATGCTGGCCACGTGTGCATGCATGCCCAAGATCCCAAGAGGAGTATGGAGGAGAAGGGATTGCAGCGTGGCCATCCCCCCAGGGGGTGGTTTCTCGCTTTCTGTCTCTCTGTGTCTCTGTGGCGAGTGCACACGCCCTATAGCAAAAACCTCTCGATAAATAAATAATAAATTGCAAGTGCATTTTGTGAAGTTACTTAGATAAGTAGTTGTTAATTATTTGCTTTCCCAAAAACATCACCCAATTCCCGTGATTTGAAACTTGACATGAAATGATTTCTAAATCCTGAATAGAGGATAGTCTATAGTTTAATAGACATTAAATAAAATATATTTGACCCTACATGAAGATCTTGAAGTTCAGATTTGCATTTTGAACTCCTAGACTCCTTGGAGTTCCAGGCTGTGTACCGCCGTGCAGAGCTAGGTGGCCCATCACACAGTCTGCATCCCTTCTCTTCCCACCTTCTGCTCCATCCTATACTTGGGAAGGTGTCAAGCACACCCAGCCTGAACATCCAAGCTGCAGGTACTTTCCCAGAAACCACTGCCGTCAGACCAGAGGTACACTCTGGTGTCCTGCTCTCTTATGAGGTAGCTGAACCAGGGCATGCAGGCCCTGAAAGTGATCTCAGGGCTATTTGACCAGGAATTCCTGAGGTCCCTGATAAATGGAGTATGGTCTACAGAGGAGTTGTGGGGACTGGCTCAGGTGAGGATGTGCTCTAGGCTGCACAGACTCTTTACTCTGTGAATTGAGATACAACCAAAGCACTACCAGAGCAGCGTCCTTTAAAACATGGCTTCGAGTTTTGGATCCTTCTTGATTGGCCTAAAGGACAGTTTTAACGGAAGTGAGTCTATTTATTTTCCCAAGCTGCTTCTTGTACTGATGTTAGGATATGAGGGGAGATGAGCACCAGAGGAAAGAGGGTCCTGATCACATTTATGTACCACTAAAAAGATTAATAAGAGCTGAGTTCCATCTGATTTGTAAACCTTTGGCTCCAGAGAGTCTACTTTCCTAGAGGCAGTGCTAAGCTAATATATTCTGCCACAAGAATTGATTGGACTTTAGTTCTTACCTCTAAGTATTTTTTAAAGATCAGTTATTTACTCAATGGCCTAGCAATTGCTTTCTCTGGTCTGTGATAACTTGAGAGTCAAAGCATTTAGAACGGTGCTGCCAACCAGTTAGAAAGGAAGGTATTTTTCAAGAGATGGCCAAAGTTTTCTTGTATTAAGATACTTTCAGGAAGCCTGCAATTAACCAAATCACAGATTTCCAGTTATTTCAGTCTTGTTAACAACAAGGCTGATCACATCTGTCTTAAGTTGGAGTAAGTGCCCCAGCAATAGAACTCTTGCAAACCTTCAATTACAGCAACCTCGGAAGGCACTGCTGCCGTATACTAACAAGTAGTCATCAGCCACGAGAGACAGATTGACTAATAATTAGCAAATGCACTGGAGAGGGCTTCTCTGAAGGTAAAATATAATGATTTGCTTTTCTGTCTTTTGTAGTAGAGTTGGTTGTGAGATATTGATGTCCCCTTATTCCAGACAAATCACTTGACACTGTTATTAACTGGAGTAATCTCAAGATATTTGATAAGGATGAGGGAAGTGTCTCTGTTCTATGTATATAGTTCTTTTATACGAACAGTTTCCCATAATGGGTGAGTACCATGTTTTCTACATCTGGTATATGAACAAGACTTTCCCCACTGAGGAATGTGCATTTTCTGCCATTGTTCATAGTTGTTTTAGTCTATTCTTGGTTGCTAATAACAGACATATTGGAATCCAGGTGGTTTATGGAGAGTAGGGTTTTTACTTAGTTCATGATTTTGGAGGCTCCAGGTCAAGGAACCACATCTGCTGAGGGTCTTCTTGGTGGCGAGGAATCTATGCAGGGACCTGAGGCAGCGTAGGGCATCAATGGCAAGAGCTTGTTTGTGTCCGTGTGTCTGTTTCTGTGTGTGTCCCTTATACAGCTACCAGGTGTCCATCATAGGGGTTCCCACCCTGATGAACTCCTCCAGTCCTAGACACCTCCCAGCACCATAATCCAGTTAGGTCTATACCAGCTCAGCATTATTGCAATGGCTCACAAAATCTTAACACATGAATTTTGAGGGGACACATTCAAGCCATAGCAACTTCAGAAACAAAACTGAATAAAGAATAGAAACATGGGGCCAGCCAGTGGTGTGGCACTCAAGGCACCTGGATCCCACGTGGCTGACTGTGTAGTTTGAGTCCTGGATCCAGGTCTTGAGAACCATGTGGGTGTATGTGCATGCATACCAAAATCCCAAGAGGAGAATGGAGAAGAGACAGTGGTGTGGTCATCCCCCCAGGGGTGCTTTTATTCCTTCCGTCTCTCTCTCTCTTTCTCTTTCTGGTGAATGCATGCACCCTATAACACATTTAAAAAAAGAAGAAGAAAAATGTTATGTTAGGCCTTTTTTTACTGATATTTACAATGAATAGATGGTTGTTGAAAAACTGGAATAAGTTAAATCACATGATTAAAGGAAAGAAAACATTTATAAGAAAATGTCAATGAGGCGTTAACAGTTTTTCAGGCTAGAAAAACATCTCTATATGATTACTTTCTTCAAGCATATGCAATAATTTTATGAAGGGGGCATATTGACCAGTTTTACTAATCAAGGGACAAAAGAATTGTTGAAAAAACGACTCTGGGCTCGGGCACAAGGGCACAGGGAGTCGGGCACCACTGGCAATGCTAGAGCTATATGGAAAGCCCGGGTTCAGATCTCAGACCAACCACAGTACACTGGGAGTAGCGGCACGTGCCCATAATCCTGGCCAGGATTTAGCTTATTCCAGGAGGTGAGGTCTGGAGGACAGAGTCAGGAACCCAAGAACACAGAGTCCTTTTCTGAGACTCATTCTAAATAGAGTGATAGCGATCAGATTATAATTGATGCTAAAGCTCAGTGCACTAAAATCACATGGGGAGTGCTTTTAAAATATGAATGTGGGTTTTACTCTTGGAAACCTGAGTTAACTGGTATGAGGTCGAGTCAGAACCTTGGGAGTTTTTGTTTTGTTTTAAAAACTTGAGATGGTGATGCTTATCTGCATCTAGCATTGAAACCAACTTCTTTACCTAGCCTTGATTTGCAGCTAGCCCTGGCAGTCCTACCTGTCTGCTTCCAAACAGAGTCTTGATAAAGAAAATAATTGTTCTATTAAAAATTATTTGTGGGCTGGCAAGTGGCATGTGGTCGAAAGTGCTGGACTCCAGTATGGCCAACTGTGGTTCAAGTCCTGGACGTAGCAGCTTACTTTGGACGTAGCAGATTACTTTCTCACTTTCCCTTTCTTTTTCTCTTTCTTGCTCTGTCCCTCCCTGGTCTAATTTAAATAAATAAATAAATAAATAAATAAATAAATAAATAAATAAATTTGAATAAAATAATTCTTTATAAAGAAGAAATATTCTTTTGGGTTCAGCAAGCATTTATACGTACTGTGTTAGTCAATAGAGACTGAGCTTCTGCCTTTGAAAGATTGGCAGTGAGAACCAAGGTAGTACATTTCAGAGGTAGCACCTGAATCCAGGTCTTCTATGCGCTCCACACTTGGGCTCTTTCTACTCCAACATGCATCACGTCAGTTATGGTGATAAATCTATTGGAAGAGGCTACTTCCTCTGTCTGCTAATGGGTTTGCTAAGCTAAAGCTAAAAACCTCTTCAGTATAATATGTTAAGATATTCCTCTTCATGTGGTTGGAGAATGGGCTAGGTGTCCTCTGTAGCTTTCTCAGATGCCCTTATTCTGTATTCGGAATACATACCTATAGGATCAATATATGCGCTCAGAAAATAATCATCCCTGAATTGCTGGATTTGAATCAAGGAGGGTTTTGTTTTGTTTTTGTTTTGTACATAGTGTAGACACACTAACTCTGATCGAATTGTCTAACAGCCAGTCTTATTTCAGAAGGTAAGTGGACTGCAGAATTGTAGGTGTTTTATTTTTATTTATAGCGTTCATATTTTACTCTGAATTTCAGTGTGTTGCAAGTAAAGAGTAAATCTGTTTAATAAATATTTTAAAGTATAGCTTTTTATTGAGGTGTAATTGACACAGTAAACTGTACATATTTAAAGAGTATAATTTGATATTTTGACATATATATGAACTCATAAACTAGCACCATGTTAGGGGTAGTGAAACATGTACCATCTCCCAGTTTCCTTGTGCCCCTTTATAATCTTTTCTCCTTTCCCCTTCAATTCTTCCTATACCCAGGCAACCACTGATGTTTCTATTACTGTTGATTAGTTTGTACTTTCTAGTATTTTTTATAAATGGAATCATACAACATGTACTCTTTTTTGTTTGGCTTATGTATCCAGCATAATTATGTCAAGATTCATCCATGTTGTTGGATATGTCGATAGTGCATTCTTTTATTGATGAGAAATAGTCAATTGCATGTTTTTACCATCACAGGGTTTTTTTGTTTTTGTTTTTTTAATCTATTCACCTGTTAGTCAAGATTTGAATTATTTCTAGTTCTGGCTATTGCTAATAAAGCTGCTATGAATAGTTATGTAAAAATCTTTATATGCTTTCATTATTCTTGGGTAAATACTTACAAATGAAATAGTTGTGATCTATAGTAGTTGTATTTTTACCTTTCTATAAAATTATTAAACTGTTTTCCAAAGTGATTTTACCATTTTACATTTCCACCAGTAGTTTATGATAGTTCTATTTGCTTCTCATCTTCCCACCACCTGATAGGATCAGTCTTTTTTTTTTTTTTTTTTGGTCTTTGCACTGTTAGAGGTTGAGTATGCTTGCCAGAAAGAGACAGAGAGAGAGAGAGAGAGAAGGAGAAAGCACCCCAGCACCCCAGTGAGCATGGCCTCACTGTAACCCTTCTCCTCCATTTCTCTATCCGGTCAGGATTTGGACTCTCAGGCACACATGCATGATGTTTTTAAAGCCACTAAGGCTGGGATTCGAACCCTGATTGGTCATGTAGGATCAGGCTCCCTTAACCATTAGGTTATAATGCCATCCCAATGGTCAATCTTTTTAACTTCAGACTTTCTAACAGTTGAGTAATTGTGTCTCAATAAAATTCTAATTCACGTCAAATCTTGGGCTCTTACACGTGTGCTTGGTGTTTCAGGCTGACCAGACTGGGTTTTTGAACCTCAGTTACCATATGGGACCCAGCTTTTTTTGAACAGTCTTCTTGAAATGGTCTGCCACTGAATAGGCCCTATTTTGAAAATCTTTTCAAAATGCTTATTTCTTGCCTATTTGTTTTCTTTGAAAAAGTGTCTGTTTAAATATTTGGCTCATTTTTAATTGAGTTGCTTTTTTATTTTTGAGTTTCAGTGGATTTTTTTAAATATTCTGGTTATAAGTTACTTATCAGATATGTGAGTTACAAATCTGCTCTTGTCTTTCTTTACTTTTAACTATCTTTCTAAAACCAGAAATTTAATTTTTTTGAGAGTTTTATGTTGTTATAGGGTACATGTGCTTGACACAGAGAGAGACAGAGAGGCAGAAAGTGAGAAATGCCACCCTCCCCCCAGGAGGATGGCCATGCCACAGTCTCTTCTCCTTTATTCTCCTCCTGGGGTCTTGGGCACACATGCACATGCACTCAGCATGAGTTTCAAGCTGCTGGGTCTGGGACTCAAACCGTGGTTGACTGTGTGGGAGTCCAGCAATGTAACCATTACGCCATCTGCTGGTTCTGAAACTTTTATTTTTACAAAGCCCAATTGACCTGTTCTTTTTTTTCTTTTATGGATCATGCTGTTGATGTTATATCTAAGAAATCTTTAAAGATCTACGGAAGTCACAAAGAATTCTTATATTTTCTTCTAAAAGATTTATAATTTTGCATTTAGGTCTAACATCTCTTTTCAGTTATGTTTTTTTTTATAATTTTGCTAGAGGGCTCATATGCTCACTAAGGAAAGACAGAGAGAGAGGGAAAGTGAGAAAGCACCCCCTGTGATGGTCAGATCAGACCTCTATCCCTTCTCCTCCATTTCTTCTTTGGGGATTTTGGGCACACTTGCCCACACTCTCAGCATGTTTTTCAGCCACCAGCTGTGGTACTCCAGCTGCTCTGTCGACCATGTGGAAATATAAACTGCCTTAACCACGACATTATCGACTAGTCCCTGTTGGTTTCCAATTTAATGTCATTGAGTTCAGAGATCAAATCTGAATTCTTTTCAATTTATTGATATTTGTTTGATGGCCCAGACTATGGTTATCTCTGTAAATGTTCTGTGAGCATTTGAAAATATTTTTTTTTTGCTTTGGTTGGGTGGAATATCCATAAATGTCAATGAAGTCACATTAGTTGGTAGTGTTTAAGCCTTCTATATCTGTGCCTAGATGGAATGATTAGTACTCTGCTGAATCCCCAAAAGAGACCCACTACAAAATCTAAGACTCTGTCTGTGTAACCCTGTCCTAATATGCCGTCCTGCAGACCCTGGCTGCCTTGGCCTTCGTATTCTTTTAACCTTCTAGCTTCATCTTCTCAAATCCAGGAGACCACTGGGCTTTAGCTGTATTTACCCTCTGTGCATCAGAGCCTGAAAACTCTCCCCAAGTAGTAAACTGAGGCAATCAAAGAGCTCACCACTTTGGTTTCTCTTCTCTCAGGGATCACAGTCTGTCCAGTGTTTAAACACTATCATTATTTTTTTCTCCATTGGTTTTAGGAAAGGTTAACTCTAGTCCCCATTGCCTCATCTTGGTTCTAAATAGGAGTCTCCCAATTATCATTTTAACACATAGTTTAACAGATTGTAAACCAGTTTGTCTTGTTCGACATTAACTTTGTAATCTTATTTATACCATTTAACTTATAAGACTTCATGGTTGTAAATTTTTTAAGCATCCGCAATGAGTCAAATCTATGACAGAATACTGTGCAACCTTCAGGTTTCTTTATTTTAAGTGAGAGAAAGAGAAATCTCTTTTTCTCTTTCTCCCTGTCTCTCTGAGCAGACATCCATGTTTTCTACTTGTCTTCATTTCTGGTTTCTGAGAGTTGTAATAGGAATTTTTTTAGTCACTACTTTCTTCCTAATAAAAGGAAAGGCCAAGGACAGGATAATAAGGTTGTTAGAAAGCAGCATTTTTGGATAGCTGTTGGCTGGTTGGACTCTCTTAGAGCTTCTTCTGCCACTTAAACTAAAATAAAGCATCTATCTTTGTAAAATAGCACCCTGTTCCCAGCAATTATGCCTCTCTTTCCCCTTTTCCTGTAAGAAAAACATTTCCCCGTTTGTGAGCATCTTCTGCTGTTTGGTATTACTCAGAAATTTCCTGGGATGGATGACTTACAGGTGCTGAGTCGGCATCGCCCTAGTTTACCCTTGCTCATTCCTTTCTCACACATCTGGAATATAGAAAATGACTCATGAATATAATTTGCGTGTCTCATACTCTTCTCATAAGACAGAAACATATATGGATAGGTAATGGCAATAGTAAACATCTAATTTCTAATTTACTTTAGAAGTCATGTATAGAAATTAAAATCCTCCTAAGAGTTCTTTTTAATCTATTAACACAGGCCAGTTACATTCACTTGTGTTTTTCTTGCCTTCTCCTCACGTTCTTACAGTCTGCTCTTAATTTGTGTGTGTATTGCAGCCTCTTATTTTACTTCCTTTCCTGCCTGAATCACTGATATGAAGATGTTTCCTGTGTCTGGTTCCCCCTTTTTTCCCTCGAACAGAAACCTATGAGCAAGTTATTTAACTCACCTTGCCTGTTTTTTTATATATATATATATTCCTTTTTGCTCTTTTCTTACCATGTTGTTGGCAGCCTTGCTCACCACCACCAGCTCTCCATTTAAATTTAATCTTACAGCCTTCCTGTTACCTCATTTTAGATGATTATAAATCTGCAAAGTTAAGCAAATTTTCTTCATTGAGTGAAGAGAGTTTTTTTAGGACTGATAAAGCTCATCAATTTATGTAAATAGGAGGTTATTTTAGTCTTTGACAGCTTCAGTTGTGATACTTTAAGAGTACTCCATCCTGATTATGAAGGTGATGAAAATGATGTCATTGTGTGCTAATAGGCCAGGTATTTAAAACCATACTTATTTCGGGAACCAGCAGTTAGCGTGATGGCTATGTCGCTGGACTCCCATGTAGTCGACCACGGTTCACGTCCTGGACCCGGTGGCTTAAAACTCATACTGGGCACGTGTTTGTGCGTGCCCAAGAACCCCAGAGGAGAATGGAGGAGAAGGGATTGCGGCATGGCCATCCCCCCGGGGGGTGATTTCTGTATCTCTGTCTCTCTCTGTCTGTCTGGCGAGCACATGTGTCCTATAGCAAAAACCTCTCCAAAAAAAATTAAAAAATAATAATAAAACCATACTTATTTCAAAACTTGACCAAAATATTTGGTCAGCCCTAGTTGCCTTGTTTAAGGTGAAACGAGTATTTTTTACTAGTACAAATTCCTAGTGTAACAAGGCCTGGCACATTGGTTCCTTTGTAGTAGCATAAATGCACACTAATTCTGGGTGTTTAATGAATTCTTTTTATGTAGAGACAGTACGTTTTGTATTTCAGCACATACAAAGATGAACAAATCCTAATCTTGCCTTCAAGAAATTTAATTCAGGGCCAGCCCTGTGCCTAGTGGTTATAAGAGCAGGATCTTTTATGGCTAACCACAGGGTTCGGATCCCAGCCCTGACAGCTTGAGAAACATCCTGCGTACATGTGTGTATGTGCCCCAGATCCTGACAGGATGAGGAATGGAGAAGGGATTATGAGATCCCATTCCATTGGGAGTTCTTTCTCCCTCTGTCTCTGTCTCTCTCTGGCGAGCACACGCACTCTCTGGCAAATAAAAATTTTTAAAAATAAATTTAATTCAAACAAATAGGAAAAACAAAACATGTACATAGATCATTAAATTAGCTAGCCTTGAGCACTAACGATGTTCAAAGCACTGGTTTAAGAACTTACTTTTGTGGGACCAGCAGTTAGCGTAATGGCTATGTCGCTGAACTCCCATGTAGTCGACTGCAGTTCGAGTGCGGGACCTGGTGGCTTAAACTCATGCCAAGTGCGGGACCCAGTGGCTTAAACTCATGCCGGGTGCGCGCGCGCGCGTGTGTGTGTGTGTGCCCAAGATCCTGAGAGGAGAATGGAGAAGGGATTGCGGCGTGGTCATCCCCCCTGGGAAGTGATTTCTCGCTTTCTATCTCTCTATCTCTCTGTCTTTCTGGCGAGCGCACGTGCCCTACAGCAAAAACCTCTCCAAAAACAAAAAGAACTCACTTTTGTTATCCACTTTAATCCACATAAATATTTTATGAGGTAGACCCAGTATTTTATTCCTGTTTCATATGAGAAAGTTTAGGCATGGAAAGGTAAAATGGACAGGTCAAGATCACAGAGCTAGAAAGCCAGAGAGTTTTTAAACACAAGAGTGGTATGATCAAGGCCAGTTGGTGGTATGGTGGTGACGGTGACTGAATCCCACATAGCTGACTGCATGGTTGAATCCCAGACCTGGCTGCTTAAGAGACACACCTGGGGCATGTGCACTCCTTGGGGAGGTTTTCTCACTTGCTTTCCCTCTTTCTCTCTGGTGAACACATGAGCCCTATAGCGAATTTTAAAAAGTAGAGAGTGAGTGGTGTGAGCAGGATCTAACTTTAGGATAGATATTCTGGTAGCAATGCTTAGAGTGGGCAGGAACAAGAAGTTGGGGGAAGGAACACTATATCTATTACAGTCATCCTATTGAAATGATCCATTAATTCCCAAATTCTAGTGGTAGCAGTAGAGATGAAAGGTTACTATATAGACTTAGAGAGATACAGAAACAGAATTTATAGAATTTGAAAAGCATTGCCAGTGTTCATTATATTGTTGTACTGAGGAATATGGGACAAAGATAACTTAGAAGTGGGAAGGGAACAGCAGGTGGCATGATGGTTAGGGTGCTGGACTTCTACATGACTGACCACTGTTCAAATCCCAGACCTGGCAGCTTACTTTCTTACTTTCCCTTTCTCTCTCTCTCTGTCTCTCTCTAGTCAAAATAAAAAATGATAACAATGAATAAAGTTAAATAAATAATTAATTACTTAAAATAAATAAATAAAATTGGTGGAGAAAAAATAATGATGCAATTAAAGAATTGGGAGTGGAAAATTGTGTAGATGTCAAAAAGCAATTGGGCTATAGGACAGAAGACTTTCTGATGGATCCAAGATAGATTGATTTGGAAATCTCCTGCAGTATAAACAAGTGAAGTGGTTTTTCAAAGAGGAAGCGAATAGAGACATGCCTTTTTTATGGACAGGGAAAAAAAGACAACAGCCATGACAAGATATTCGTAATAAAGTCTGGAGAACTGATTAGTAATAATTATGACTCTTACAAGTAAAATAACAGTCAGTCCTCTGTAAACACAGGCTTCCCCATCCACAGATTCAACCAATTGCAGATTGAATATATTTGGGAAAACCAAACCAAAACAAAAAATCTTCCAGAAACTTCTGAAAAGCTAAACTCAAACTTGCTGAGTAAAGAGTTCTACCCTGAATCCATGAGAACCAAGTGAGGTATAGGCACTATGTTAAGTATTTTAAGTAATTTAGAGATGACTGAAAGTATATGGGAGGACGCACATAGGTTATATGCAAATACTATGCTATTTTACATAAGGGATTTGAGCATCTGCTGAGTTTGGTATCTGCAGGGAGTCCTGGAACCAATCTCCTATGGATACTATATTTCTGAATTTACTGTCTGCCAACCTTCATCTCTCACATTTAAACATTTATAAAGTCATTTTGGTCTAGTTGCATTGGATCTGTTTTAGGTACTGATTGTTAAACTCACATTAGTTTTCACCATGAGTTATGTGGATTTAGAAAGTTGCTCCAAAATGTAAGAACCTAGGGCTTTTAACAATCACACTTGAAAGAAACCTTGGGAGTTGCAATTGTCAAGCAGCGTAGAAAACCATTCATGCATACCCCACATCCAAAGCTCCATCGGCAGCCCAAACATAAAGAACTGAAAGGTCATTCTTCTTCCTGCAGTGTGATGGTTTGTTGACGTATTTTGACACACCACTAAGATGCTGAAAGGGTCTGACCTTCCTGTAACACTGAGGGACTCAGGTTTGGTCTGGATACCTGACACTCCTTGCATTTCTCTCTTTGCCTTTCCGCTCTTTCACAGATCAACACACTCCTCAAACATGAAATGCTGCCTTATACTGAAATGTTCAAGAATATAAATGGATATAAATTATTGCTTTTTAAATTTCTCTAGCTCCTTTTTTTTTCCCAGTTACCGTCAAGCTGCAAGCCTTACTTGGAACTATTAATGCTTTTAATTAAAAAAATTAAATTAGTTTTTCAAAATGACGAATGTGCATGGAGATTGTTCATAGCTGGAAAGAGAAAAACTAAATGAACGAGGTCTATATACTATAATATGGTTTATAGTCTTTGTTTTAATCTTTCTGATACAAACTAATTTATTGGCATTCAAATGCTTGAAGATGACCTCTAAAGTACAAGATTAATGTACAGAAAGGTAAATCTTAGGTACTTTTGAAGTAATCGCTTTGTGGGTATCTCATGTGTTGTGAGGTTGCAGAGTTAGGTGGAGACCAGAGAGCTGGGAAGAGAATTTTCTGTCATGTATAAATACGTTCTAGGTTAGACATACACCGTGATGAGCAGCTTTGACTGGTTAGGAATATTATTCTTAATTCTATAGCATGATGGTATGGAGCTAGGAAGAAAAATGTGTACTGCTAAAGAATCTCTAAGATGTAAAAGTAATAAACTAAATATATATTCAAAATACTCTTTTGAATCAGAAGCAGCTATTCAAAAAGATCATCTCCCATCTCCACTACTAGTCAATATAAAATGAACACACTCATATTCTCCAAGCCTTTTTTTTTTTTTTTTGGAGAGGTTTTTCGCTATAGGGCACGTGCGCTCGCCAGACAGACAGAGACATAGAGACAGAAAGCGAGAAATCACCCCCCAGGGGGGATGATCACGCCGCAATCCCTTCTCCTCCATTCTCCTCTCGGGATCTTGGGCACGCACGCACACGCGCCCGGCGTGAGTTGTAAGCCACCGGTCCGGGACGTGAACCGTGGTCGACTACGTGGGAGTCCAGCGACATAGCCATTACGCTAACTGCTGGTTCCCTATTCTCCAAGCCTTTTTATTGCACTTTGCAAAGTGTGATACTTTTATATATCTGTCATAATATTGGAAAAAGGAGTATTCAAGCATTTCATTTGTATTGTTTCCAAATGTGATAACTATCTGCTAAATGAAAATAAGATACTAATTATCTTTCGTTCAAGATAAATATTTTAGTGGCATACCTACAGTTAGTACCGAAATTCCCAAATACTTAAGTGTTTTAGCTATTCACCTTTTCTGCATATTCCCTGAACTTTCCAGTAACACTCTGAACATCTTGGATCTTTGTTGAATCATTTCGTTATTTTTCTCCACGGTTTTAAATATCGTCGTGTCATTGGAAACTGATGCCTGTTCCAGACAGAGCATGATCAGCCTCCATGTGTATCATTGCAAGGTTTCAGCTCCAATTTCCCTGGTGTTCCTCATTCAGCTCGGACCTCTAGGTCTGTTGTGCTTTGAGAACCAACAGTCCCCGTCCTGCTCTGACTGCTCTGGCCTGGTCACACACACTGCACTGTGCCAGAGCCTGGCCAACCCACACAACTTACCTTTCAAAATTTTATGTAATGTGTAATTGACATTTATATCTGACAGTGTAGATGTGCTCTTCATTGTAGAGTTGTGACACAGGAATAGTTGAACACCTCTCTTCATTTAACTATTACATGGATTAATTTTTTTGAACAATGACAGGTTTTCCCGCTGAAACTCAAGTGGCCAATCCTTGCTCTTTTCCAACTGTTCTTCATCTAACCCATACCCAACACTGTGCTCACTAATTGCTTGAATACACAGCAAATTCATTTAAAATGATAAAGGGTTAGGTCTAAAGCAGAACATAAACTATAATAGAGCTCAATCCAAAGTGTATTGTTCTATTATGAGAAATATTTTTGTAACTGGGTTTATTAGTGACTTAAGATTTACACACTTACTTTTTCAAAATTCACCTCTAAGTACACAGGCATACATTAGCTGAGTCGTTTCTAATATCGTAGAAGTCTATCTACACCTTCTCATCAGAAAGTATACCACAAAGTTCTGTTGTTCTTCCAGGTTCCTGGCCTTCTGTTATAAATTCTTAGTAAAATCTCTTTCATTGTGATGAGAAAAAAACCATCATATTCTATCAATTATTTAAAAAAGCAATAATTCATTATAGTTGATCATAAATGTCAGGAAGCAAAGACCCAGCTGAAGCATTTTGTCACTAATCATGCTGTTTTTCTTCTAATTAGTTAATTTACATTTTACAAATTAAGGGTAAAATTCAGACAGAAGATAACATCATAGCTTTAACTGACCTATATTTGTATCTGCCAAATTTAAGTTAATTAGAAATGTAGATGCTGTTTGTTTTATCTGTCAGAAAAGCTCATCTTTTTTCTTTAAAAAAAAAAAAAAAAAAAAGACACACTTTTTTCCCCCTCAGCATTTATCATCTAAATAATAGTCTTGCCAAGATGGCAGCCTCATAATAAACTCTTTTCAGTGGAGTGATGGGTAATGAAGCTTGCTTGTGAAGGCAGCGAAAAATGTTGTCTGGCCAAATGCATGAATATGATGGCTAGAGAATCAGTGGACTTTCTCAGTCATCAATCTTTTTAGTAGCCTCTTATACATCTGAATATTTTGATAGATGATCTAATAATTGAGTTATCTATCTTTCTAACTATCAGAGTTGCATAAAAATTATTCTCACATGCTGCTGAATATTAAATATATTAGGCATCCAGTAAATTTTTCATAAAAGGGCCAAAAGGTGAAAGATTTTCGTTATTCTATAAATACCTCTTAATATATTGAGAGTTCATCCTTCCACAATATTCAATTCTTAACTACCTCTGTGAGAAGCAGGAAGAGACTTAAAAAGAAGACATACCTGTTATAAGTAAAACATTTAGTAGTTACCAAGGTAGTGAAAAGTAGACCCTGGTACATGTGTAGATAAAGCTTAGCAGTGTAAAATGGAATGTACTTGCTGGTCTAACACCAGTGACACATTTAATGAGGCACAGGTTTTTCCATTCAAGAAGCATGGGTGGAAATGGGTGCTAAGAATGACCATATATAACTTTGATGTATCCTTCATTTGGAATGAAAGATGATTGTACCAAAAGGGAAAACACATCTACCCAAGTATTTTTATAATGCCCAAGTAGTTTTTCCTCCTCAGATGGCTTGATATTATAGAGAATGTTCCATTTATTCTTTTTGGTTTGGTTTGGTTTGGTTTTTCTGTCATATACCACTGTGCCCGTTAAAAGCTTATCAACAAGTGTGCTTCACTGGGACTGAAACACCAACAAGGAATTTTGGCAGGAAACAAATCACTTACAGTGGGCTTTCCTCAACCCCTACAATTACACTTCTTTAAGGTGACCTTGCAGTGATGACTTCCCAGTAACCAACATTAAAATGTTCTGCCCTGGAAGAGCACGCATTCATTTCAGTTCTGAAGGGTTAGCAAACCTGTGCATCTTGAAAGGCACTCAAATGAGCAGGGCTTTGTAAATTGGATTTCTATTAGCCCACCCTGATGATAGCTCTTCATCAGTGGAATGGGAGGAAGTGCTATCAATACCTCTAGCTCTAAATACCTTTACTGTTTTTAAGGTCACATTTATTTTGGTCTCTCATATCCACATAGAGGTGAATAAATACCAAAATCATCAGAATCAGTTATTTTTAAAAACCTTAAAATATGGACAGTTATTCAACTTGAAAAGCCTTTGAAATGAAAAATCAGAGACACAATGGTCAGAAACCACTAGGTAAAAGTGTTTTAAATCATGCTGTCTAGTTCTTAATACTGATTGTGGCTCACAGTTCTTCTGTTTATAAAAATTTGACATGGTGGACTTTTGTTCCTCTTCATTTTCTAAACTGAACATAACACTTGAGTAAGATAGCGGTGATTGTGGAAATATCTCTCAGGGTTCCATCTGAGAGACTATTCTTACTCTCTGGTAGTTCTATCTTCTCTTGGGTTTGTGAATTTTTGCTTCTAAAATTTGTGGTTGGAAAAACTGGTATTAATTTTATCATAAGAGCTATCACCGAGAATTTTAAACTCTTCGATAGCTATTTAAAATTACACATTTAAAACAATTTTAAATGACCATATTGGGGAGGTTTGTGGGGGGAGAGGGAGGGAATAGTCTTTTCTTAATCAAAGTAGCAAACATCTGTGTTCTTTCTAGCCTGTCTTTTGATTAGCATGGCCTCATCCATCACTGGTCTTTGATATGAACACCAAGAAGTCATGTCCTTTTGTTTTAAATGATAAATATGCCTTTGTCATGAATACTCATAGGCAACCCGGGATTTACATCTGAATTGTCAAAGTGTAACTGCCCAGCTCCTGTGATGAGTGACATTATTAGTGAAATAAAGAAGTTTTTAATTTGTCATGGATAGGCCTTAGATGGTGACATTATGAGACTGTGTGGGTTGTGATGCTAGAAAAAGTTGTTCTTCCCCTACTATTTTTCTAAGATTTGTCATTTATCAACAAGAGCCAATCTGCCGCAGGAGGTTCTCTGTGAACATTTTTTCTTGAGTGCCGTTAGTCTGTCTCTTTAGGTTTTAGATTTTAGGTTTGATGGCTGGTAGTTCTTATCAAAATTAATACTGTTTGAAGTAGCAGGCTTCTGGTGGTCAAACAGCCAGCATTAAGATCTGTTCTGTCCAGTTATTATTATCAAAGACAGATTTCTCTAAACTTTCAGCTTTATTTCAAGGTCTGTGTCAGTTATATTTTCTAAATAAGTTTCTTTGAAATCTTTGTCCTCACAAACCCACATCTACCCTATGTATTTACATATGTTCTGTTTATATAAATAAATACATTGACCTACACATATCTACTTGCATAATTTTGTGTTACTTATCAAAACCCTCAGACTGTCCAGTTCCACTGTTACATTGGATTCTACACTAAGAAATTAAGACTATTAAAATGAAAAATATTGTCAAGTCTTGATCTTATTTGTAACATAAAAGAAAATTTAAGCTTACATATATTTGCCTTAATCTACACTAGTAAGAGGCTAATATTTTTGGTTATCTTGAAGCTTCATCTTATGATAAACATTTAGAATATTTTATGTTGGTAATAATTGTTATTATATATGTAAAATGTAGTCCATGAAGATTTGGTATTTTAATAAGTAGTAACTTCAATAGAAGTCAGATCACCTTTTATATGGTATGTCTTTATAATCTCAATATAATTGCTTTAAAAGTAGGCCAAATGAAAGTTTTTATTTTCTCTTTTTCAAATGAGTTGATTGGTCGAATTAACAAAAAAAAAAAATCTCTAACTGGAATGTTGGGAATTTATAGGAAAGTTAAGCTATATATTTTAGTTTGGTTCACCATCTCACCATAAAATTTATTAAAACAATTTCATCAGTATAAAAGCCTGACTTACATAATGTTTTATTTGGGGTCATATGTCTCCCCCCATAAGTTTATTGGGATCGTGTCAAATTGAATCTTAGCAGTCCTTTTTTGGAAAAATATATCTTGGTTGCCAACACAATCATTTTGAGCAAAAAATATATACTTAATTATAAGGTAGCTCTTATTATGCACACTTTTTCTTCCTAATATTTTTGCATATTTCCTAGATCATGTGTTTCATGAAAAATGAAGTCTTGTTCATATTTGTTTACCAACAAAAAACAATTGCCTAGCAACTCCAAAGTCTAGCACCTTACATTAATTGAGATTTTTGTACTGTAATGGAAGTGTCTGAGTTTTTGAGACCCCGAGGCTTTTGCCCAATTCCAAGACAATGATGCCAGTGAGCTTCTGTCCAGAGTTAATCAGCTGCAGAATTTGTAAACTGCACATGTGT
Source organism: Tupaia tana (assembly GCA_026018925.1). Lineage (NCBI taxonomy): Eukaryota > Metazoa > Chordata > Mammalia > Scandentia > Tupaiidae > Tupaia > Tupaia tana. The sequence continues at coordinate 35,677,057 of JAKSZU010000023.1, read as the reverse complement.
CAAAGTTGAAAATGTTAGCACTCTAATAGAAGCTTGAAAAGGTTAGATCTGATAAAAGCCGTCAGCAGTTAAAGAAAGTGATTTATGGGAATGTAATGACACAAAATGCCTCATTTATCACTCATCTATAGATAGGTTAAGGTTCCTGTGTCATACTTTTAAAAACTTGACCACTTAGAATTGTCAAAATAGGTACTTAATTGCCCTTCATCCTTTTCATTTTGAATTTATTTCATTCGAGTTCGGTCATTTTATCTACGATTACTTTACTGTTGTTCACTTCATATGGTTTCCATTTAAAGTCATTCATATTTTTGATTTTCAAAAAACTGTACATCACTGATCTTTTTGAAGTTTTATTAGATGAGGCTGTTGTCAAGAAAGACAAAGTCAATTCTGTGTATGTTAATTTACATTTTTATTTAACACAAAGACTATAAAAATGGGTTAAAGTTCATTTTCTCTTTCTAACATTTGTAATATTTATCAGCATTTTATAGTCCTCCTTTCAGTATATTGCTTCTTAAAAAGTGCAACACAAGATTTTAAAAGACAGAGTCACCAGTTGGCTTACTCTTCTAGTAACTCTACTTAATACTTAAGCTCCACACAAATTAAGCTTAATGAAAATCTGTCTGTCTGGTTAAATGATCCTTTGAAAAGAAATCAAAACAAGATAAAACAAAAATGGTAAAAATAAGAAGTTAAGAGACATGCGAACTTGTCTTATTTGTCAGCAGAAAAAAATTCTTTTTTCAATCTTAATTATATCTTTATATTCTGAGAAAGGTATTCCAAGTTTACAAACTTGGAATTACTAGACATGTATTTGCTTATTTGATTACATTTAGCGTACACATAAATATCCTAACATTATTAAATAAAAACTATTTCACAAACCACTCTGTATCAAACTAGTCTTATAAAATACACACTTTATAAATGACTATTACAGTTTTAGACTCTTTAATATGAAGAGTAGAATTGTTTAAGAGCTTCTTGGAAATTATCCAGATTATGAAATAGTCACAAGTGTCTAAGAGTTTCCCTTTGCCTCTCTATAGCCAAAAAATAAATTTGAAGTTTGGCAGGATTCACAGCTTGTCACTATCTTCAACAATGACATTCCAGGTTCAACATAAAAATGAAGTCAGAGCAGTTTCTTCAGCACGACAAAGCCATGGAAATTAACAGGGCAGGGAGGAATTATACTAGGAAAGGAACTTAAGAGACATCATAACCAAATGTAGGTAACCTTGTTACCTTCATTCTGTCAGATGACAAAAACAGACTTTTGAGACAGTCGTTGAAAGGTGAATATGGACTGGTATGAATTCCTAACACTTAGAAAGTATTGTTAACTTTGTTAGACAGGACAATGCCATTGCGTCATTATATATAAAAGTATGTTATGTAAGAAAATGTCCATTTTTTTAGAGATACATACAAAAATATGTAGAGGTAGGGTGACTTGGTTGCTGGAATTTTCTTCAAATATTTCAGCAAAATAAATGTTAAGGGAAAAAGGAAGAGAGAGAGACTGATTTAAAGGAAGATATAGAATCTGTAAGAAGAATACTTGGAGAAGAAAAGGGGCTTCAGCTTTGTATACATTTAAACATTTTTGCATAAATCTAAAAATGCCAGGGGAATATGAATCTTGTTTAAGCTTATTATTTTTAATATAAAATTGTAACATCTTAAATTTTGTAATAGTTTCTTATTGCTAATCTAAATTTTAAAGTAGTAAGGTATAATCTAAAAATGGTTATTAAAAAATCCCAAAAGTTTATCCCCAAAAATTGTCTAATTGGCTAACATTAAATCCAGTTCAATATTTTAACCCAGTAACAAACCTAATGCCTTTTAATATAGAAAAGGGCCAAGAAAATCAAATGTATTTTTCTATTTTTGTAGATCATTTACATTTATTAAGACAACACAAAAAGATCCATTTCAATTTAAACTTCATGAGATTAATCATTTTATCTGAAGGAGTCTTATGGTTATTTTTTAAAATCTATGATTAGGAAAAATTTATATCATACATGTTTATATAATCATAGGAATCAAAATTGTCTCAACCTATGAATCTTAATAATTTGTTCATGTAACAACTATGAGGAAATGTATTAAAATGCCTTAATGCAAGAAAAAGAGAAAGCACAGTCTTTTCGCATATGATCTTTCAATTGTTCACCAAAGGATAAAGAAGGCATTCAAGCGTGGTTTCAAGAACTGTCAGCAATAAGAAAATGCAAGGTACTTTGTAGGGCCTTAAAGACCTTTCTAGGAAGTAGACTTAATTAAAAAGTAAAATAGATTTTTATTTCAAAGAAATCTTAAAATGCTATATAAAATTTCTTAACATTAATATATTAAGAAGGGTATTGTCTTCTTATCCCAGACAAGCAAAAGTCACCCATGAAGCTAGTCTATTTGATTCCCACAATGATAGATCTTCTAAATGTTTTTCTTTAGGTTTGATTTAAAAGTAAGGATTATACTTTTTAAAGGCCTTCCCTTTCTGATTCATATGTGCTGGTTCAATCTTACTCGTCTAAAGTAGGAACATATTCAGTAGCCCTACCTCTCAACCAAAGTTCTTTGCATGAATAAGGTTCAAAATGATCAGAAATATGTATTTCTGTACTGTCTTCATTAACATGTGCATGTGTATGTTTTTCCTGGTCAGAGCAGCACTAATAGTCAGCTCCACAGTCAGTTATAAGAATTTTGAGGCACTTTGTTCTTACCCTAGTTACTTTCACTTTTCTATAAAACCAACCAATTTTTTTTTTTTTTTTTTAATTTCTGGAGTTCAGTCAAAAAGCCTAGTTAATGGTATGTCTCCAAGTTGCATTAAAGTAGAGCAGGTTAACCTGACTGTATGATAGCAGCAGTTTACAAATACACAGGCCTACCCCTTTATAGCTGTAGAGCTTACCTCGTCACTTCTGCCTGCTAGGCCTGTGTCAGGGTTTGGGGAGCCGTCTGCTCTGACCATGTGCACACACACATCATTTTTACCAGCTGTTTCCAAGTACCAAATATATTCATTGTTTGAATTATCTTCATTTTAGGACATTTCATTCAAGGACAAGCCAATCTCAGAAGAGTTGTAGTTTTAGGTAATTACTCTTTTATTGAGAAACTGTTTCTGCGGTCAATGTTGCTGTTTTTCCAACCAGTCAATGGTCATGGTATTTACTATTTAACATAAATAAATGAGTTAAGATTCATATGGCAGTGTATTTAAAATCTCCAGTGGTGGACTTCTACTTAAAATGTCACAGTGGAACAATAGATACCCAATACAGAGACCTGTGTCCAGTTTAGCTCATACAGAGATGCAGCCACTGAAAATGTCTGCTCTGTATTCCCATTAACTTCAGTTTCTCAGTTTAAATTATTATTCTACAAAAGATACTGCAAACTACTTCGTTCTTAAATAGTCATGCAGTAGATCGAGTGGTACTTGAAGATTTGTTGCATTTTGACTGTAGGAAAAGTAAAGCCTCTGTGTGATAATGAGTGTATGATTTGCATGTGTGTTGTATAATTCACAATGTACATATGCATTCATCATGTTATTCTTTTCAATATGATGAATTATGTCAGTTTATTGCGTATGTCTGCATGTACCTCATCTCTTAATTAAAGCATTAATCACTAAAATTACCAAAGATATGTAGTTTTACTGTACTTTTAAAATTTAACGTTGATCTTTGCATAGTAATACACATATTATTTCTAATTGGTAGACTATACTAAGACATTTTAAGTAAGGATTTCCATATTATGATTCTATCATATCAAGTATTTTAAATATGCTAATCTTAATATATACTTACAACATACATTTTAACCATTGTAAATCATTTTTATTGGGGATTAATTTCCTAAATCACCAAAATTACCAGAGATATACATATGTGCATGTATATGTATGTTACACATTCAACATTAAAATTTAAAAGACTTGTAGTATATCATCTTATTGTACTTTTAAAATCTAAAATTGATCCTTCCGTAGTCTTGTGCATTATTTCTAATTGATGGAATGTGATAAGACAGGGTAAGTGAAAAGTCCATGTTATGTTCCTGTCATATCGATTTTAGATATCTTAATGTATGCATGTCACATACTTTAGTAATTGTGTTATTAATTATCATTTCCTTCATTTGGGATTAATTGTATTTGAGGTTTATTTCCCAGCATGTACCGTTAGTCATTTATAAATAATAGGTATTTACTAATCATGTGATTTAATCTATACTTTCAGAAGACAATTAAAAATTGTGGAGATGAGAAGGGATTGCAGCGTGGCCACCCCCATGGGGTGAGAGAAAGAGAAAGGAAGTGTCTCGCACCCTATAGCAAAAACCTCTCAAAAAAAAAAAAAAAAAAATTGGGACCAGCAGTTAGCGTAAAGGCTATGTCGCTGGACTCCCATGTAGTCGACCGTGGTTCGCGTCCCGGACCCGTTGGCTTAAACTCAAGCCAGGCGTGTGTGCATGCGTGCGCAAGATCCCGAGAGGAGAATGGAGGAGAAGGGATTGCAGCATGACCATCCCCCCTGGGGGGTGATTTCTCGCTTTCTGTCTCTCTCTGTCTGTCTGGCAAGCGCACGCACCCTATAGCCAGAACCTCTCAAAAAAAGAAGAAAAAATAAAAAATAAATTGTGCTGCTTTGAGACAAATATTCGGGAAAAAAAATGACCACTGATCATAGGATTTAGTTGTTGAGAGTTTGTTGTTAAGATGGAGGCACATGTTGTAATTACCTATTAGTTCTGTAGTCTTGTAATCCTACCCATTAGTCAATTTAACTTTCCTGAGAGCAGAATTTTATTTGGTTACCCTTAAGCAATTTGTATAATAGCCAGCACTGTCTTTCTTCTCAGCCCAAGACCTTGCTTCATGTGTCTCTGAGAGGATAGTCCTCCTACACATAAGTTCTTTAGGCCACCCCATTTCTCCCTCTGTCTCAGATAAAGGTGGTTCCTTATGACATTTCTTCCTTTCTTCAGTTTTCTCTCATTCCCAGAATTGCAAGGTTTGCCCTGTGCTTTGAAATCACCCTTGACTTATACCCCAGAGCTATTCACTAGTTTCTCCTTCTCTCTGCTGCCTCGTGTCTTGATACTCATTCATACTGGCAACTTCGACTTCCCCACCCACCTAATGCTGAAGAACTTGACATTCTCCCATGTTCGTTTCAAAGCCTCTTAAGCATATGTTTATGAAATGTTGCTTTCATACTGAGTTGTTATGCTCCTATTTCCTACTCAACTGCCTACACATTCTGTAACTCCTGATTGAAAGGATAAGTGAACCAAAAACCTACTCACCTGGACCTGCCACTGATGTAGGGGTTGAGATTCAGAGCTATTTCAGAACCAGAAAAGCTCTGGTCTCCCACATTTTGTCCTCGTCATTTTGCCTTTTATTCCTGCACATTTTACTAGGACCATTCTTTCAAGAGCACAGATGAGGTGACACATTCCTCTTCATTTTTCTTATCTTCACCCCACTGTATTCTGTTCTGGGAAGTGGGAGTCCGACTCATCTGAACCTCATAAGCAGACTCCTTTGGCTGCTGGCTTCCTGTTGGGTGCAGTCAGTGGAAGGCACTGGCAGATGATCAGAAAGTGGGAAGGAAATGCCAACAGGAAACTTGTTCCCTTAGCGTCTTCCCTTTTGGGTTCCTCTAGGGGACTGAGTCTGTCTGCCAAGTCACGCCTGTCAGGCGATCCTTGCCAATCAGCTGCTCTCTCAGCTGTAGGTATCCATCTCCCTGCTTTTAGTCTCTCCCATTCAGCCTCTGGGTGGTAAGAGCTCCCCGCTGTTGATAGCCTAGAAGCACTACACATCTGAGGCTCTTTCCAATCTCGGTTAATCATGGCTTTCTTAAACTTATCCGGCCAAAGGTCACATTTTGCAGCTAATACTTGTGTCCCCTTTATATATCATCTTGGAAATTCTTGTGTGGACTCCTGATAGATAGGAGATGATAAGCAAATCGCTAGTGGGATGTGAATGGGAAGGGGAGGGGGACTGAGAGAGTAGACTACACTTCTTACTGTCTAAAAGGACATAGTACATACGCTTGGGCATCATAATTAACTGGATCTTTCATCATTGAAAAGCCCAAATTATATCCTCTTAGATCAGAGGTTACAAACTGAGGTGCTTGTAAGTGTCAGGCAGACAGCATAGATGGGTGGGACTGTGGTGGCCCCGAGATCAAGTAGTATCCTACATGGAAATCCCTGCTCGGCTGCGGCCTAAGTGGCCATGGAAATATAGTTGGCCAGATCTTGGGATTCTTCAAACAGTGTTAAAAATTAAGATTTTTTTGTTTGTTCTTCTATTATTTTAGACGGTAGTCAATAATTCCATTGTTTGAAAACACTTGCATCAAAGCAAAATATACCCCAGAACCACTTACAAGTATAAAGTTCCACCTTCGAGGAATTGGTGTAGCTACCTAAGAAGGAGACGTGTATGGGAACCCTGGAATGCACTTCTGCTGCACACAAAAAAGCTAGCAGAGGAAAAACAACTTTGCCCTCCATAGTTTTGAGAATGGAGTATTTCCAACTAGGTGTAAATCTTTAGGTCAGAAAAACTTTTTTTAGAGAGAGAGATTTTCTGGTATAGGGAGTATGCTCTTGCCAGAAAGACCAAAAGTTAGAAAGCGAGAAATAATCCCTCAAGGGCTGTAGCCACACTGCAATTCCTTCTCCTCCATTTTCCTCCCGAAATTTTGGACATACACATACATGCGCCCCTGGCATGAGTTTTAAGCCTCTGGGTCCAAGATTTGAACTATGGTCGACTATGTGTAAGTCTAGCAATGTGACCAGTATGCCATCTGCTGGTCCCCAGGTCTGAAAAACATGAAAGATCAGTTTACTTCATTGCCCTCTTCAAGTAACTACAATGATAATTTAATACTTGTAAAGCACGTTTTCAGTTTTATAAAGCACCAACACTGAAAAATAAAATGATACTCAAGTTATATTCAATGCTGTCATAACAAAATGCTACAGATAAGTAGCTTAAAGAACAGAATTTTTTTAGAGATATTTTTTGCTATAAGGCATGTGCACTCACTAAAGAGAGAGAGAGAGAGAGAGAAAGCAAGAAATCACACACGCACGCACACACACACACACCGCCAAACGAGGATGGCCATGCCACAATCATGTCTTCTCCATTCTCCTCTCAGGATTTTGGGCACACACACACCCAACATGAGTTATAAGCCACCAGGTCTAGGATTCGAACTGCAGCTGGCCATGTGCGAGTCTAGCACCTTAACCACTACACCACCTGCTGTGAGAATTTTTTTTTTTTTTTTCTCTCACAGCTCTGGTGGTTGAAAGTCTCAGATGGTTTCTTCTCAGGGCCGTGAGAGAAAGATTTATTTAAACCTCTCTCCTTGGCATGTAGATAGGCATCTTCTTGTATCTTCACTACATCTTTCCTCTATATGTGTCTTTATCCAAATTCTTTTATATGACATTGATTAAGCCGACTCTATAGCACAGTAATTAAGGGAGCCAGATCCCACCTGGCCTACCACGGTTTGAATATCAGCCCCAAGGCTTGAAAATCACAGCAGGTGTTTGTGCATGCAAAATTTATGTCTCTCTGTGCTGAAGGCTAGAAAGTCCAAGGTCAAGGCACTGGCAGACTGGGTATCTAGTTAGATCCTACTTCCTGGTTCAGAGACGACACAGTCTTGCTGCATCCTCACATTATGGAAGAGGTTAGCAGCTCTCTGGGCCTATTTGTAAAGGGCACTAACCCCTTTCAAGAAGGCCCCCCCATGATCTAAGCACCTCTTGAGGCCCCTCTCAAGGACATTGGTGATTATGTCTGAACATGTGTATTTGGGGAGACACGACCATTCAGATCCTAGCAGTTGGGATCTAACACATGCAATAGCTCAGAAAAGCCATTTTCTCAAAGTTCCCAACTTTTCCTTTCTTTAGGATATCCATTTAGGGCATCATGAATGCAGCAATGAACAAGACAGAGGGGAACCCTGTCCATAGGGAGCTTAAATTATGATAGTAAAGACAGAAAATAAAAAAGTAAATGAACGAGTACTTTCTTTTTTTTTTTTTTTTTTCAAATTATGATAAAGTGATCAGGGCAGGTCTGTCTGACCAGGAATGAAAAAAATAAATCTCAACTAAAATTGAAGTTGAATTGCGTTCCACCAAATTGAATTGGATTCCTCTGCGCTTCAAACTTGGACTATAACTTTGAAAATGGCCTTCAAGTGTACTGCAGTTTTGTACACAACTCTGTTTAGCCCATGTGTGATTTGAGGTGTTAAATATCTTGTCTGTAGGATATATATCTCGGTGGCATGAAGTTTTTCTGGTGTAGGGCCATGGAGCCGAGTGACTTCTTATCCAGCCTCCTGCATCCCAAAAGCAGCTGAGCACCTGCCATGTCATTACTTCCACCCCCTTTTCATATCCATACATCAGGAAGCAGAAGGTGACTAAGTGGTGTGTTCTTGACATCTGTATACTTCAGGAGTAAATATGATTATGATAGATTATGATAAATGGAGCTTAATGACAGCCTACCCAGTACATCTATGCTGTTTCAATATCTGATGTTTCTGGTAGATTAAAATAATAAAACAGAAGGGAAAAAATTTGCAGTTTCCTAGGCATTTATAAAAGCAGAGATTCACTTTCGCCACTGAAGTATTTATATTAAGTACTAGAACCGTATAAATTTGTCATTGTTTTCTATTAAACAGCCACTCTCTGTGATAAGTTCTGAACTTATAAAGACATAATACTGACCAGAATGAACTTACTATATTTTCTTTCAAGTTTATTTAGCAAATTGTTCGATTTTAGTATGCATTACAGTCCGAATAATCAAATTCTGGCCTCTCTGTTACGTTAAACCATTACATTGTAAAAATATGCACGCCCATTGGTGAGAACTCTAAACTATAAGTCTGTGTAACTTCCAAACAACCCTTACCCTGTTTGCTTCCTCATCTACATTATTACTCTATAATTGATACATATCATGTTTGTTTATCCATAATAATGAATATGTCTTCTCACATATTCTTAGTCAATGAATGTCAAGTATATTGTTGTTTCACATTAGTTAACATAACTCATTTAGAATTATTATTAAAATTTCTTTTTCAAATTATAGGACATAGAAACATATACAAGCAACCTGTTCATATTTGTGCCATAATTGGGCATTTAAGTTCTTTTTTTTTTTTTTAGAGGTTTTTGCTATAGGGCACGTGCGCTCACCAGACAGACAGAGAGAGACAGAGAGACAGAAAGTGAGAAATCACCCCCCGGGGGGATGGGCATGCCACAATCCTTTCTCCTCCATTCTCCTCTCAGGATCTTGGGCACTTGAACTGCGGTCGACTACATGGGAGTCCAGCGACATAGCCATTACGCTAACTGCTGGTCCCGGCATTTGAGTTCTTAAAAGGGCCTTTTAAATGAATTTTTAATGTACCTATTAAGATTTGGGAGGACCACCCCATGGTATAGTGATTAAGGCACTTAATCACCCCATGGCTGACTGAGTGGTTGAGTTCCAGATCCAGTGGTGTGCATATTTGTGCATACCCCAAAATCCCAGGAGAAGAATAGAGGAGAAAGGATTGTGATGTAGCCATCCACCCAGAGGATAATTTCTCACTTTCTCTCTTTCTCCTCTCTCTTTCTCTCTTCAACAAGTGCATGTGCCCGACAGCAAAAACTTAAAAAATAAATAATAAAAAGATTTTGGAATAAATGAATCCCTGGTATTCTCATGCTTGCTACTATTTTAAAGACTGAAGATTAATCTGTGTGGGAGTGTGTGTGATTTGCTTTCTAAATTGAAAGGATCATTTTTAGGGAAATTAATTTCCAAAATAGAGGCTTAGAAAAGTTATAGTTGTACTGGGTAATCATTTTGTTGTTGCTATTTTATAATAGAACTTTCTCTAAAGAAAAAGAAAAAGCTCATTTAGAGATGATTGGTTTTCATCTACCATCCCACCACCTACCCCAAATCACTCCACTAGACAGATAGGACTAGAGATTATGGTCTTTATATCAAACATGTTCTTAGAAGTGAAGATCATGTATTTCAAAGTTCACAGAAATATTTGGAAATTATAGGAGACATGAGATTTGCCTATCTTAGTCAAGTTCCTAATAGATGTATATTGGGTCATTGGGAAAGTTACGACACATTTTTGCGTAGAAAAACATATGTCAGGACTTTCCTGATGGCCTAATATTTAGAAAGACCCTTAGCCTTTCCTTTATTTTATTTCATCCATTGAGAAAAATGTATTAATAGCCAGCTGTGAACCAGGCACCATGCTAGGCCTCTGAAAATAGATTTTGCTAGATCTCATGGGGAATACAGCTCAGTAAACTAGCAGTTATGGCAAATAAACCAACAATTACAGCATGAAGTGCTGGTACTGAGAGATGCACCAGTACATACAGTGGAAGTTCAGAAGGTTGGTCTGCACAAGCCTCAGCTCAGAGCTGAGCATCAGATGACGGACAAGAGTTGACTTGAGGAGCAGTGTATACAGAAGCACCGAAGCCTGAAAGAGTGGAAGCTGCACACAGCTTTTAGCACAATTAGCCTGGATAAAGAAAAGCCTCATGTGATGCCATAGATCTCAAATAGTATCTCATGACAGGCGCTGCTATGCAAATTGCTGATGCGGTTGCATTTAATTGAGAAATTTGATTTGATTTAGAAATGGTAAGGGGCCAAGCAGTGCCAAAGCAATAATGCAACTGGATCCACATGGGAAGGTCCTCGGTTTTCATACTGGGATCTCCCTGTGCTTACCAGGCATAAAACACAGGCACCATGATAAGGCTGGCCAAGACTCAGGATGAACTGCTGTGTGAAGACCTTGTTGGGGATATTTGTCTCTGTTTCTCTCTCTCTCTCTCTCTCTCTCTCTCTCTCTCTCTCTCTTTCTCTCTCTCTGTTTTCTGTATCTCCTGGAAACATTTAAAAAATAAAAATTAAAAAATGTTGTTACCCTACAGTGTGGAACATCAGTCAGAGATGTTTGGTTGGTAGAGGGTTTTGTTTGTCTTGGGAGTGGAAATACAAAAGAGACTGGGGATGGACACCTAGTGGGAGGTTATTGCTGAAATTCAGGTACAAAACGGAGAAGGAACAAAAGTAGTTCAGTGGAGATTGATAAAAGGAAACATGTGGGATATTAAAGACAGTTATTATCTTCCCTGATAAATTCCGGGTAAGAGAGACGTAAAGATTTATAAAAGGAGTAGCTAAATTCAAATTACTGAGCACCAAGGCCAGCAGGTAGCATAATGGTTAAGGTGTAAGACTCCCACGTGGTCAACTGCAGTTCGACTCCAGGACTAAAAGTCATGCCTGGTGCGTGTGCGTGCATGTCCAAGATCCTAAGAGAAGAATGTGAGAGAGGGAATTTCAGCATGGTTATCCCCCTTTGGGGGTGATTTCTCACTTTTCCTCTCACTGTCTCTCTCTCTCCCACACACACACACAAGTGCAACACCCTGCGGCAAAAACCTTTAAAAAAAAAAAAAAAAGAACTTAAGAAAAAAAAATCTTCTGTAATATTTTCTGAAATAAAAACATGTATTTAAAAACAAAATATCAAAATATCGGGACCAGCAGTTGGCATAATGTCTATGTCGCTGGACTCCCATGTAGTCAACGATGGTTCAAGTCCCAGACCCGGTGGCTTAAACTCACGCCGGCACATGTGCGTGCGTGCCCAACATCCCCAGAGGAGAATGGAGGAGAAGGGACTGCGGTGTGGTCATCCCCCCTGGGGGGTGATTTCTCGCTTTCTGTCTCTCTGTCTCTCTCTGTCTTTCTGGTGAGCGCACACGCCCTATAGCAAAAAACCTCTCCAAAATAAACAGACAAACAAACAAACAAAATATTGAGCATCACTTAAACTAACTTCTTTAGTTTCCAAATTATTCACACTAGAACTTGAACGGAGGGCTTCTGATTTCCAGTCTACTGTCTTCTTTCCTTTAATGCTTCATCTTTGTCAAATAGGAACAAAATTGTCTATCTGCATATCATATATATATATAGATGCATATTGTATATAAATATATGTTTACATACACAGATATAAATGTATTCGCAGACACTGTCAGTAAAAGAAAACACTGCTATAAGTCAGAAACAAATTTTACCAGGCATCTTTATGGAACATATTTTTAAATAACAAAAACATTTTCAAATTGTTGACAGTTTCTTCGCAGTTAGTGCATTTAAAAATAATGTTTCAACCAGCATGTGTTTCCTCATCTTAAACAATGAGTGGCAATGTTTAGAAAATGTTTGTTACATTATCTCTCTAAATAAAAGTTGATGGTTTCCATAACACGGTGGCAAACATTTCTGGGTGAAAAAATAATTTACCTTTCAGGTCATTCCTAAATAAATTTATTTTAAAAGCATTTATATGCAGTTACAAAGACGAGTGATCTTTTTTTAAAATTGTGCTTTTTCTTTTGCTTCATTCATGAAAGTTGGTGTTTCTATTTCCTTTTAAAGCTATATGGGCTCAATCATTAAAATTAAATAGAGGTTTTAAAAAAAATCATGAACTTTTTATAGCTAACCAAGATCTCTCAAAGATACAATCTAAGTTTTTTAAAAAAAATTTTATTCATTATGATTGTTTTTAATTTTACCAGAGAGAAAGAGAGAGAGAGAGAGAGAGAGAGTAAAGTGAGAAAGCAAGCCAGCAGGTCCGGGACTCGAACCATGGTCAGCCATGTGGGAGTTCAGTGCCTTAACTGCCAAGCCACCTGCGGTCCTGATACAATCTAATTTTACAAGTGAGAAACTGAGGTCAAATAAGGCTATCATCACTGAGCATTAAATTCTTTTTTTTTTTTTTTTTTTTTGGAGAGGTTTTTGCTATAGGGCGCGCTTGCACTAGCCAGAAAGACAGAGAGAGACAGAAATATAGAAAGTGAGAAATCACCCCCCGGGGGGATGGGCATGCCACAATCCCTTCTCCTCCAGCCTCCTCTCGGGATCTTGGGCACATATGCACACACACCCGCCATGAGTTTAAGCCACCGAGTCTGGGACTTGAACCACGGTCGACTATTTGGGAGTTCAGTGACATAGCCATTACACTAACTGCTCGTCCCACTGAGCATTAAATTCTGTAATCTGTGTACTGGGTTAAGCCTTTGAAATATTAGGTAGTTTACAAAGTCATGACATTTTTCTGTTTTAATGCAAAAATGCATCATGACTTTTCCAACAACCCAGCAAAGACAATTTGATGTATCATTTATGGAAGGGATTGTTTTGATTTCACAAATACTACATAACTACTACTTAACACTTTGACATAAAGAATCCTTTAAATACCAAAACATTTTTCTTAATATTATTGGGTCTTCAGGAAAGACATGACGTATTTTTCTGTTTCTCTATACAAAAATGCATCGTGACTTTTCCAACGACTCAGCAATAACAGCCAATAATTCTGTATGAGACTTCAAACCAGACACGTGCTGGCCTAACAAAAACTAAGGCTATTTTATGCCGAATCTTGTTTCCTTGCTGCTGTGTAGTAAGTGCTAGCTATGCTGGGCATTGAAATCAGCTAAGGAAGATATAAAATTTCACCATGAGGGTTGATAATCTAGAAATTATTTAATTGGTAATTACAATTTGAGAAGCAGAACAGCTAAGTAAAGAAAGCAAAGGTTTGGGACTTAAAGTTTGTTTCTCATTTGGCCCCTTACTGTGTGACGGGAAAATCTGATTTCTCTGAACTTTTTTTTTTTTCCTTTAGTTTTGCTAGGCGGTACATGGTCTTACCAGAGAGGACAAAGACAGAGAGAAATAGAAAGTGAGAAATCACCCCCTGGGAGCATGTCTATACCACAGTCCCTTTTCTTCCATTCTCCTTTTGGGATTTTGGGCACCTATGCACACACACCTGGTGTGATTTTTCAAGCTGCCAGGTCTGAGACTTGAGCCATAGTCAGCCTTGTCAATCTAGCCACCTTAACCACTGTCCCACCTGCTGGCCTTCTCAGATCTATTTTTCAAGGGTTCTGAAAATGATCAATTCAGATTCTTATGAGGTGACCTTGGACAAATCTCTTGAGTTCTATAATCTTTTTTTTTTTTTTTTTTTTTCACTCATCAATAAAATGAGCCCAGTTTGGATTCTTATAAGGACTGAGTAAGCTTAGATGTATATAGTGTCTGGTACATAATACACATTTGATAAAAGGTAAATAGAATTACAACAGAGGGACTCCCCATGAGTAAACCAGCATGTGCCAGGTGGAAGAAAACAGGGATTATAATGAGACGTTTTTGCAGTCCTTTCTGGGTTTTAGTTTGTGATTTTGTTGTAATTCTCTGCTGGGCCTGGATGTCATAACATGGGGGACTTCAAGAAGTTCATGGATAAATGGAATTAAAGTACATGTGTATTTTGGCCTAAAAATGTGTGCATAATTTTTGCCTAGTATGCATTTTCCTGAGCTTTTCGTAGACCCGTGCATATCCCACTGTGTTCCGTGTTAGGCTGCTAAGGCTCCAAGTGCTTCTGGAGGATGGATGTCAGCACACTGTAGACTACCCCTCACCCAGTCACCTGTCCAAAGTTAGCCTCCAGCAGAGGAATTTTATTTTCCATTTTCTCTTTTCTTCTGTTTTTTGTTTCCCTTTTTGTCGTAGCATGGCAGCTTCCTTGTTTTTAAAATCACATAGTAAAATAAGGGTTAGTAATTTCACTTTTCCAAGATCTCAAATACTTGAAAAATAAGTTGTTTTTTTTTTTCCAGTTTCAGATTTAAGTACAAAAAAAAAAAAATTAAGCAGCAATAAACTGAGGTACATTAACTACTTGGAATTATTTCAAAGTAAGAGGTTATTTACTAGATCCATCTGCCCTCTGATTTGAGGATCAGTTGTTTAAAACACCACCAACCACAAACTTGTAAAGTTTGCAAAAACTGCCGACGGACCTAAATATGTTCAAGGTTGTAATCTCTTGAAAGGAGTTGGTTGATTTTCCTGTTGCCCCTCCTATCAACTTTAACCTCCAACCTTCTCCAGCATGTATCACTACAAATAAAACTGCTGAGGTTTGACAAGAGGATATAGAGTCACTAGGCCATCGCACAGAGATGGCCACATGATTTTCTTCAACCTGAAATGAATGCTTTGTAAGTTGGGCTTTTCCATAGGAAGTCATAAACACTCACTCGTATCGCTTTAGTTTTAATAATTACTGTTCCTCCGCGAAACCCAGAAATATACATATTAAATGATGTTTGACAACTGGAATTTAGAGGTTTGGTTATTGGTTGTCTCTGACCATTAACTTGGATTTCTGTTCTTAATTTTAATGTATACGATTTCCAGCAAGCAGCATACAATCCTGATGTAAACATGGCATGTGTATACAACATTATAAATGAATTTTTAGTTGTAATTAAGACAAACCAGATGACAAACAATGTGTTTGTCTTACTCTGTGACTTAGAAATAATCCCTCGTACTTGAGTCACCTGCAGTGCCTTTCGTTTTTTAGGGTCTTTGTGTAGCACTTTAGATCCCCAGCATTTCTGAAGTTTCAGTTACTTATATGGATTCGCAAATAATTCAGCTGTCTTTGGAAATTACTCATTCGACACTAGATAAATGCTGTCTTCTGAAGTCTCTGGCACCATTCAGTCTGGACTTAGCTGGCTCTCTGTTACCAGGTCTGAACATCAGGAATAGGGAAGCTCTTCCATCAATACTTGACAGGGGTTCTTGTTTGGTTTTGGTTTGTTTTTAAAGTAGATCTGTATATTTTTGTTAGGCTCACCTTAGTGGCTCCCAAACAACCCTAGAGAGGTGACTTGTCAAAGGGACTTCAAAAAGTTCATGGCAAGTGCATATTATGAAAAACTATGCATGGATTTCAAAAACCAATTGCCCCAAAATAAACTTGTACTTTAATTCTATTTTTCCACAAACTTTTGGAAGTCCCTTTATAAATTTAAATGTTCAAATTTTTTTTCTTTAAGTTTATTTCTTTCATGAACTAGAGAGAGGGTTTTGTCAATGCAATCCACCTCCAGCTTCTGCCAACCCCACATCATGGGCACACACATGCGTGGTGTACTCACGGAGGCTTCTGGACATAAAGCTTCCCGTGTAGTTCTGTCTCACAGAGTTTCGCATGTTAGCTCAGCACCACCATCCAGCCCTCTTGCGTTCTTTCTGCGTTCTGATGTTTTAAATTTATTTATGTTCTTTTTACCAGGCTGCTATGCAAAGGGAGAACAGATGATGTGAAGGAGCAGGGAGTCCGACGAGTTAGGGGTGTTGATGCTGATCGGGAGAGAGCGCCAGATAGGTCCCGCCTGACTTCTTGGTCATCTCAGCAGAGACCTGAGCCGGGACGGCTTCTGCAGAATCATTGTGTTGCCAGAATGAACGTGTATGTGTGTAAAAACACCCAGACTCAGGCACCTGAGAACATCACACTTCTTCCTAAGCAGGACCCAACTCCTCAACAAGATTTGTGTGTCAATTTGGAGTGCTGGGCTTGGGGTGGGAGGACACAGGACATGAGAATTAAAAACAAATGAAAGCAAAGCACTGTGAGGCCCAGGTATCTTAGGATCCCTAGAGAACTAGGTTTGTATGTGCTTCTCAGGGTAAGAGCTTTGATACCATCAGGAGTCTGCCTCGCTCCTCCCATGGAACAGTGCAATTTCATTGTATACCTCTAAAGGGTAATTATTAACAACAGCTGTAGTAATATAATACATTTGTATAACACTTCCACATTCAGTATTTTGTTTGAGCTAACCTTTCCCCTAGGAAACGGCGAGCATCTTAATGGATAGGAAAGCAAGAGCTCAGAAAGAGAAAGTGACTTGTCCAAAATTCATTCATTAGTGTCTGAGCCAGAATGTCTTCACCATTCAGTAAAACTGTTGTTTAGCATTTCTCTGTACCGAGCCTCCAAGCATGAATTTGAGTCCTTCTCTCAAGAAGCTCAGTCTGTGGGGTGGACGGCGGCAGAGCTGTGCTAGCTTGATGTACAGGGCTTCTGGGAGCACTGAGCTGGTGGCTTGAATCCAAGTCTGCAGAAGAAACAGCCATGTTCTGATCCAGCTGCCCTCATTCCAAGTAAGGACAATTTTAAGAACATTGTCTATCTGACCAATTCAAAAATCTCTACCTTCCCAAATCATCAGTTTTAGCTTCCCAAATCATCAGTTCCAAAACTTTTGAAGACTATCAGCTATACCATAATAGAGTCCTGACTTTACAGTTCAGCTAGTAAAAAGGGAGGCAAGGTCCTACTGAACTAATTAGGAAGAGCCATGGCAACCAGGAGTTGCAATTGTGGGGCTAGTTGGATAGACAACTCAAAAGTTCAAGAAAAGAAAAATTATACATCAGGCAAGAAAAGGCATCTGATTTTTTGTTACTATAAAATGCCAAAACTCCTATTTTTAATTTTTTTGTATTTTTATCCTATGACATTAACATAAATAAGTAAACCTCTAAAATTCATGTGCACAAGGGAAACCCAGTCTAATTGATTTTTATATTTTAAACCTTAGATCAATATCCACAAAATGAATGGTTTTACTACTCAACCAAATGTTCTTTATTTGCTTTTAACCAAGAACACCACTCCTTTTATTTTTATTGATAAAAGTGTATATAGAGCAGAGAGCGATTTAAAATAGACAGACGTGGTTGAGATCAAAGTCAGTTCATCTCTTAATGCCGTAGAATGCTTAGGTGTTGCTGAAAATGTTCTTTTCACCGTGCCCAGTGCCACCAAGGAGGAAGGTACTAGAGTTTATTTGACTACCAGCATTCACTCCATAGTAGTTGCATGTAGTAATTTGAGTCAACGGAAAATGTATGTATGTATGAAATAGTGAACAAAAAGGATG
Organism: Tupaia tana; assembly: GCA_026018925.1. NCBI lineage: Eukaryota > Metazoa > Chordata > Mammalia > Scandentia > Tupaiidae > Tupaia > Tupaia tana. The sequence continues at coordinate 35,659,048 of JAKSZU010000023.1, read as the reverse complement.
GTTTCTCCCCACCAAGACTAACAATGAAATTTAGATCCTAAGACGAAATCCTGGACAAGAAAAAGTATCCTTATTTCAGCTTGAGAATACAGGAGAAAGATCTTTCTGTCTTAACCCTCTTAACGGCTTTTATGACCTTTAAGGTATTGCTAAGCAGGCAGTGAAACAAGTATTCCCTTACTAGAAATAGAATAGAAAGAGAATCAAATGGTAGAAAAAAGTTGAGGCTCAGGGTAGAAAATCTTAGGGAAAAATAAACGTAGAGAGTACCTGGGGCTTTTCGTCTAAGCATCCCATTACAATAGTGCCTTGGAAAGAGCAATGTATATCTGTGTGTTGGCAATCACTGTCCGTGTGGCTTTTTTGCCACAATATTTTGCCTCAGCTGGACCTGAACAGTTACATTATCTGTTAGGTGATTCTTCCCTAAATTTCTGTGTCTGGGCCTTCTCATGCATTTGGGGGCACAGCAGCCTTGATTTGCTGAAGTAACAGTTTCTCACCTGGGTGCTGAAGTCCTTTTTTTTTTTTAATTAAAAAAGAAAAAAGTTTACTTATTTCTTCCTTGAGAAGGAGAGAGAGATTGGGAAGGAGAGAGGCACATCCCCAACAGGATCTTCAAACGATTTCAGCCAGTCCAGATCACATGCTTCGTGTCCAGTACTCTCCAGGAGGTCCCAGGACCTGAACCTAGGAACTTTTTCTATGTGGGTCCAGTTGAATTACCACTGCACCACACCACCTGACCCCTAGGCACATTGGTATCCTATCACTTTGCTGACTGGTGTAAACAAAGACTCCTCCGTACAAGACTGGCCCCAGATGAAGAGGCAGAGGTCTGCTTGTCTCGGCCTTTCCTTCATGCTCTCAACAGATCCTGTCATCATTCCCACTCTCATTCATGTGCAGCTGTGGTGGGCTTTGTCTTTCCTCTCACTTCAGATACCAAATGCTGTGATCATTTACCTTAATTCAAGCCTCCCATTCCTTTTGTTTGGGTCCATCCATCCTCTTTTCCCCCTGAGGATTTTTTTTTTCCCCTAGAGGGTACATGTACAGAGAGAGGGGGAGAAAATAAAACACCCCCTCATCGGCATGGTCACGCAGTAATCTCTGCTCCTCCTTCTCTCCTTGCTTTCAGGACTCTGTATACGCATGCACATACATACAGCCTGTTTCTCAAGCCACTGGATCTGGAAGTCGAACCATAGGGCTGGCCATGTGGGATCTGGCTGCCATAACAACCAGATGGCAGAGCTTACCCTAGGATCTTCTTTTATTCTCTCTTTTACCCAGGGTTAACTGGTCTTTCCTGGGAGGGAAATTCCTCATGACTACTGTTCTGCTTGAGTCACCTTTTCTAGAGACTGATTGAAATCCTGAGAAGATGGAAAGAGGGGATGCCCTAGGACTTCCATTTGATGTCAACAATTCTTGGATTGCGGGAGGGCCGACAACTCTTCAGTATTCTCTCTTCAGACACAGATCCTTCCAAGGTCCAACTAACTACCTTGCCTTTGCTCTTACTTCTCCATCTTATTTAAGTGGGGGACAAGGGGATTAATTAAAAGAGAAATCAAAGAATATTTCTTTCCACAATAAAATTTACCTGCATGTAGATAGCTTAGATTCTGTTACTCATAAATATAGGGCATTAAAATTATATTTATACAGGATAACTATCCTGCTTGTACTAAGACAATATTAAATAAAATGTAACTTATTGGGTGACTCACAAGGTACTTCAAGGTCTTCATTTCTGGAAGTTTATATATTGGAAGATGGAGTAGATGAGGCTGGATCTGTCCACGTTGGCCCCAAGTGTTTGGCTTGTTACTTTCTCCAGAAAATAATTGACAGCATTATCTGTTTTGAAATGACTTTTAATTTATTGCATATTGGTGGTGAGTAGAAAATAAATCTAAATTAAGTATCTTATTACTGGAGCAGGTAAGAGGGAAATGAATGAAAGCTTCCTCTTTTATGGGATGCTGAGAGGTGATTGCTCTTAAAATCAGTCTGCTAAGTGATCCCAAGCTAATGCAAATTAACAGTTGTTTTCTTTCAGAACTGTATGACTGAATAAACATTTACCATTTGTTTCACTTCTACTCATCTCTTAAAACAGTTGCTACAGGTCTTAATAGTAAGACTCGAAACATATAATGTATTAGCCTTGGCACATCAAAATATTGTTCATCTTCCAAACTTGAGATATTCCAGTTTGGCTTCTCACTGAGTTTATAATGTTCTGAGGGTATGTATCTAAAAACGCATCTTACTAAGCTCCTGGAATTGATTTAAAATAAGGACTCCTTGTAACTTGTCACTATTCCCAGCTTAAACATGGTCTGTCAATTGTGAGATTGACTGGCATTGTACATTTCAATCTTAGGAAGGCCCTGAATAAGAAATGGAAACCACTGAGTGGTATTTTGGAAAAGAGACCTATGATATTTGCCCAAATAATACTGAGGTTAAAAATGGAATCCCAGCCTTAGTTGAGAAAGCAATGCATCCTGCTTTTTGTGCAAGCTTCCCCCCCCGCCCCTCCCCCCCCCCCCCCCCCCCCCGATTTAATGCCACCACCTTTTCTCATAGCCACGACTGTGGCAACGCTAAGGGGTAACGAATTTCAACAATTGAACAACAGTATCAAATACGTTCGTTTTCGGAATTCTCCTTAAAGGTTTATTCCAGTCGTTAACATTCCTGGAGCGGGTGGCGTCTGCCAAGTGCTCAGTGCTTGTTCACAGGCAGCAAATTTAGCATGACAAAGTTGCTCCCACTTTGCAAATGGGAAACCTGGAGCCCCAAACGGAGCCTCACAGTAAACTGCAGAATGGAGATGAGATCCTAGAGATACAGTATAAGGGATTATCTGGGATCATGTAGATGGTTTGCAGTTGCCTTTGTATGGCTCCTGGGTTAGATCATTCTTGGCAAGTTTGGTGAATTAGTATCCTATTCCTAAGTCCCATTTCAATACCTAGTTTGGAACTCTTCCACTCCCTGAAAACTTCCATTGAATTTTTTATCAATGGTATTTGCATAGACAAAATGGAATCAACTATTGACATGTACTTAAAAAAAAAAAAGCAAATTTATGTGAATGGTTTGTCAGTAGAGATAATTTGGCCAAAGGCACCTGTCTCCTCTAAGGACTCTGCCTGAAAAGACTTTGGGGGTGGGGGGGGGAGCTTGGTGAATTTTTTTTTTGTCTCTAAAATAAAGCTGTTTTTGAGGTATGGGAGAAGCTTAGTTTTTGAAACAGCACAATGAATAACAAAGGCCCCTTTTCACCCCCCAAGAAAAAGGGACTAAAAAGGACATTTGTTAGACTCTGAGGAAGAATTGTGCTGTTAACATAAAAGTCTAGATACAAGAAAAGGGAACATTGGAGGAAGAGGAGAAGCAGGTAATGCTGGGGAAATGCTGGACCCTGAAAGCAACTTGTCTTAGAAAGATGATCACACTTAAGCTTGGATTCAAAACTCAAAAAAGTATATTTTTACCGAATAATACAGCTGGGAGATCAAACTTAGCAGACCATTCTGTCCTTGAGCACAGACTTCAGTGCAGGCATGCCCGTGTCGCTCTCCCCGTCCCCTACTTCCCCCGCCCCGCCCCCGCCAGTGGCCCTAGAAGTATATTCTGGCAGACAAGTGGCCAATAACCAGCCTTCATAATGGAGGTCAGGTGATTTGTATTTCTGGATTTTTAGAATAGACAGGCTTATCATTGATTTGAAGATGGAAAGTACAGTATTTTACCTCCCCCTGTCAGTTAGTGGATGTGGTTCTTAAGTATGGCCAGAATTATGTATGTGTTAATGTGTCTTAAGCCCTGACCTAAACTAGATGAGAGGGCTCTTTAAATATTAAAATGCAGAACAAACAGAATTGGTTATGTGGGAGGTAAAGGGCACCGTGTTCCAAAGTGAAGTCTTATCTTTTTATGGGGGCAGCTATTGTGAATGCTGTATTTCTGTCCAAAATGAAACTCTTTTGAAAACTCCCTCTTTAACAAAAATACTGGTCTCATTCTTTTATTTAAAAAAAAAAAAAATTCAAGTACAGAATATATAACTTCAGAGTTATCAAATTTGTTTACACCCCCTTGCATGACAAAGTTTAAGTGCTGTGTTTTGTGTGTATAGTCATCACAGTATTTGAAAAGGCCAGAAAGTAAAGCAGTTATATCATTGTTTTTAAAGACGCTAGAAGCAAGGGTTAAAGCTTTTAGAAACTAGAGAGCAGTATTAAAAATTGTAGCACCTGAAGTCAAGCTGTAAAATTTTGTCCTAATTATTGGTGATGAATAATTAAACATAAAGTTACAAGCCTTGAAAGAAGTTCCGAATTATTTTTCTTTGATTTTTCTACCCCCCCCCAAAAAAAGGCTCACCCCATCATTTTCTATTTTAGCAGTTTCCACAACTTAAACATTAAATTCTTATTGTTTGATTTCTGTTATATTAGTAGTGTGTGTTTTGCAATTCTAATCTTCACGTTTTTCTTTCTTTATCACTGAAGTAGGCCTTTTGAAGCTGGGAAATTTTTCATAGCAATATTGACAGTGTTCACATTTGCATGATGACAGCCAAGGAATGGAGCAGTAATTTTTGAAATTGCAGAAGTATTTAGAACACTGATAAAAGCTGAAATATATTTTTGATGGATTGAAGTTAAGCATACATGATTTTTCCTGCTGTCAAAAGGCTCTGAATTTAGTGAATATTTGCCTGCTGTGAGAATGCAAGATTAACATCACAACCATCACCCGGGCACCCAAACCCTGCAATTTAATAGCTTTTTAGGTTCTTTCCTTTTTCTAAACAGCAATTAATCTCATTTTAGTACAATTTTCTCGTTTCTGAAGTCGCTCATTGAATCGCTGTTTTGTTCATATTTGGCTTCAGCTCCTCTGCATAGTCATTAAAGTCCCAATTAATGTCACCTTTAGCTGAAGAGTACTCATTTTTATTGAGAAAATGACAGTTGCTGCCGTGAGTAGTGCAGTGTAATATACATTAATTGCCCTGTAACACTGGTAATTACGAGGTTTTCAAGCCTCTCAGTAAACTGTCATGCCTAGACAAGACTGTGCTAAAATAGATTACTCATTAGGGAGACCTGTCCTATTTTCTGGTGGGTTCTTAGTGTTGGTTTTAAAAAAAAAAAAAAAAAAAATCTTGAGCTTGAACAAATAGTTGCCAAGAGCAATTTCCTACAACAATATCCTTGTGTAGGGTTTTTCAGCCATCACTTAAGATTGCGGTCAGCAAACAGACAGGGTGCAGTGGACGCTACAGATGTTGAGTCTTGAGCATTTATTTATGTGGATCACAAGAGTGAACTTAACAGTGCTTCATTCAGGGTTGAATACAGAGTGTAACTGAAGAGTACTCCTAGAGGGTGTTGTGTTAAAACAGGTTCATTCCCTGGTATTTCGAGAATATGAGAACCAGTATGCCACACTTACCAGGTCTTAATCACCTTTCTACTGAGTCCAGCAAGGAGAACAGTTGATGCCTTTATTAAACAAATCCAAATGAATACTGGAGTGGATAAATACCTTTGACACTGAACATGGCAAGTTTCATATATATGGTTTTAAGGTACAGTTCTTTTTTTTTTTTTAAATGAGAATCCTTAGTCAAAAAGAACTATAATAATCTTACACATAAAACTACTAGCCCATAGTCTTTTTTAATATATAGTCGCTAAGTGGTACATTTGACAGCAGGTTTTCTTTTCCTCCCCCAAGTTATGATTCTAATTTAAGTGTGGATATAATTTTTTCTACTCCCCATTCCTATCATATTGCATATGTTGGTGTTTTAACACAAAATAGTGAACTTTAAAGTCCACAGTTGCTCAGAACTGACAAAAAAAGAAAACCTTTGTTGTATCCTTGCCTAAAGCAGGTGTTATAACAATCTGCTCTTTCCCTCTCTCTCTCTAAATGAATTTTGTCACAGCCTTTCAAATTTCCTTGTGGTGATACGCTAATGAAAGTAGATAGTACAATTTGTGCTGACCAGGTAGCAAGTGCCAGCTCGCAGCTGAGGATAGTTTAAAAAAATAAATAAAATATAGCATCATATCACTGATTTACCCATTACACAGCATTAATAGTGAGAGACCTTGGTGTGTTTATCTGTTTGTATTGGTGTGCATTTATCGAATTGTTTATGACAAGACTAATTGGGGTAATTGTAGACACTGAAATTACCTGTCAGCTATATGTAACCACACTCCCTTTCTTTCTGACAAATGATGACAACTGAGGGACCCCGTAGCATTACTCATGATGGCTTTTCGAGTGGTAATAAGGACAATAGGGGCCCTGGCTAATTTGACATGGACAGCCTTCACAACAAGAAGCCAGCTAAATGACTTGTCAGGAGGGGAGAGAAGTCAGAAAAGTAATGGAGTCCCCCATGGCGCTCTGACAGGGAGATGAGGCAATTTCAACGGAAAGTGAAAAGGCTTCAGTTTGTCAAGTATTTAGAACAATCAGAGAACAGCTAGAGGCTGGAACCTGACAATAAATTTGTGAACCATGGTAGCAGTTTCATATAGCTCAGTTACTTCATAATGGCTGCACGATACTCAGAGGGTTCTGTTCTCGTCACATACTTCCTGTCTACCAACCAGAGCTTTGTCACCTTAAATTTGTGCTCTGTCTTACATGGGGGCAGTAACAGTGAGAGTTGCGGAGGCCCAAGAACGGAAAGGTGGTGTGAGCTGCAATGGCTAGCATGTTGAAGAATAAATGAAAATCGAGGCATATGATATGATAATAGCAGCCCTTTCACAAGGAGGATGTTATCTTTTGACAATAGTGAACTATAGCCACTTGGGTTGAGCCCTAGCAAACCCTCTCACTTGCTATTGGGCATATAGCAAACACTACTGTTCACAGGCTGAAACTTCTAACGGCACCTTTTCCTCTCACTGTAGAGAGCACTATGATGTTAATCTCATAGCTATCTACAAAACTTGTACATAAACATGGAAACTGCTCCCACCCCAGCAGTCTCTTCCTCTGTAGTTAAAGTGGACTAGCTTCTGACCCTGCCATGTAATAAATGGCTAAACTGTTAAACAGTGTAATGATTTCTGGGCAGTTATGTCATCTTGAGTTTCTCATTTTGTTTTATTAGAGACAATCTCTTCATTATAGAAAAGCAAGTGTCTAACCTGGACAAGGCCCTTTGCCTCTCTGTGTTTCAGTCTCTTCATTCATAAGATAAGGAAAGACCACTTGACCAAGTTTATACTAAAATTGATTGCGTGGCTCTTTCTGCCATCTTTCCTGCATTGTAATAGTGCAAATGAATGTCCTGGCCCATGTTTTCCAGAGTATCAACAATGGTGAAAAGAGAGGCAAAGGCCGGATTCTTCTAAGGCTGTGCTCCAGGGTCACTGTTTAGTTTCTAACTCTAATGAGTGAGCATTGATACGTTGGCGAATCTGAAATCATTAATGATCACAAAGGTTGGGAGTTGTTGTGAACCTCACAGGCAGGTTAAACCAGTGGGTAGTGATCAGCCCTGTATTTGGTATGCAATTCAGAGATCTAGAAAAATGGCAGAGTACCTTGTTCTCATCCTGTCAGTTTGGTTTCATTGTTCTGACAAGCTCAGCTGGCTTCATGGACTGCGAAGAAGCAAGACCAACACAGACAGGAGGAAAATCCTGGGATTCTTCTTATAGGGGTGTAATTGCCCATATACAAATAATTTAGCATGAATGGACTAAAAACAATCAACTGCAGGGGCTGGCAGATAGTGTGGTGATTAAGAGCTCTGAACTTTCATATGGTTGGCCATGGTTCGAGTCCTGAACCTGGCAGCTTGCTATTTCACTTTCCCTCTCTCTCTGCCCCTCTCTGGTCAAACTAAAATAAATAAATAAAGTTAAATAAAAAAATTCTTTTAAAATAATCAACTGCATGATCTGGATGCACATACAGGTTATATAATTTGGTATATATTGTGTACTTGCATCATGCTTTCCCTACTCCGCCAAATCCTTGTAACAGCAACAATACCCTTTACAAAGGAAACTATCACCTTTGTGTTTAGTAAGATTTTTATTGTGGACATTTTAGAGCATTTATGCTACTGAATCCTTTTTTTTTTCTTTTTTTTTTTTTTTTTTTGTGAGGAGGGATATTTGTAATAGGGTGTGTGCACTTGCCAGAGAAGGGAGAGACAGAGAGATATAGAGAGAGGGAAAATGAGAAATCACCCCCCTCCCAGAGGCAATGGCCATGCCACAATCCCTTCTCCTTCCTTCTCTTCTCAGGATTTTGGGCACACGCACACACACACACACACACACACACACACACCAGCATGACCTTCAAGCCACCAGGTCCAGGATTTGAACCATGTTTGGCCATATGGGAAACTAACACCCTAACTACGAGACCACCTGCTAGCCCCCTAAATTTGTTTTTTAATGTCATCTGAAGAAGATGTGTATTCACTGCACTTATTTATACTGTTATTTAAGTTTTGACAGTAACATGAAAAAAAGATTATACATTCAGAACATTATACAGTATATTAATGTACCTTAAATTTCCTAATATTACCTAAAATGCGTGACTTAACAGTTCAGAAGGATTAGAAACCCATCTATGAAAAATATTGAGTCATTGGGAAAGTCATGATGCATTTTTGCATAGAAAAATACATCATGATTTTCCTGATGACCTAATATTTATGATATATATTTGTTTTGCACTTATTTGGGAATGAGAGAGGATGAGACAGGGAGTTCTTATGCCTAGTAAAACCAAATACCCCTGTATCTTATCCATTCAAGTGAGTTTTGAGTTGCTTAAGGATTCTCAGTGTTTGTTCAGGGCTTTCTTTGAAAGCATAATAACCAGTGCAGCGTGGCCCCATGGCCTAGTGGCTAAGGGAGACAGATCTGACATGGCTGATCATAGCTGGAATCCTGGCCCCTGTGGCTTGAAAAACATACCAGGTACATGTACATATGTGCTCCAGATCCCAACAGGATAGAGAAATGAAGGGGATGGGATTATGATGTGACCACACTCCATTGGAGGGGTTCTCTCTTTCTCTCCCTCTCTCTCTCTCTCTCTCTCTCTCTCTCTTTCTCCCTCTCTCTCTCTCTCTCTCTCTCTCTCTCTCTCTGGTGAGAAACTGGGGGAAAAAAAAGCCCTCCACTACCTCAAGACCAAGCCAGGAATGCAGGACCCCTAGTAGTAGGCTAAGGAACATCAGCAATAAAGCCAAAAACTCACTTATCTAATTTTATATTAATGTGTAAACAAATGTAGACAAAGATAGCTTGTACATATGCATTTATTTTCTACCATCCATTTTTCATTCCTCTTTAAAGTTATTTTACAGGCAAAGAAATGTGCTATGGAGTGAAAAGTTTTGCATTTATCTATTATGTAGAATCTGTAATTTATTCCCCACCTCCATCTTCACCTGAGGCCTCTATCAGCACCCAGAAGAAGCTGTTGCTTCTATAAATGAAGTAACGAGCACCCCATGTTAGTTGTTCTTATTATTAACACTCTGTTAAATCACTTTTCACATCCATAAATATTTCTCTAGGATAATATCCAAATAATCGACTTTTCGTGTCACTGGAGCTTTAAGGCTGTGGATCATGTTACTATACTGCCTGTCGCAGAAAGGTTATTGCAATGTCTTCTTGCACAAGGAGTGTGTGCGCATGTCCATTTCTCAGCACCCTGGCCCAAGTGAGATGTCATCATTTTATAGACAGCTTTTATTCTCTTGTTTTTAGCTACGTCCTTCCCCTTGTTTCTATTCAGGGTGCTTGCATCTTACTTTTTGATTGCTTGCCATCAGTCAGTTTATAAGATTTGCCTTCACTGACATGTCTAAGAGCTAAGGCACTTATAATTAGAAAGTTGTGTGATACAGTATCTTCAGTATCTCCATTCATAATTCCAGATCTTTCTGACCCTCAAGCCCTGGAATAGGTCACACTTTTCTCCTCTCAGGACACTAGATATTTTAGATTATTCTTAGTGGTCCCCTGCCCTTTTTCCAATGCCTTTGTTATCGCTGTCATTAGAAATTGTTTCAAGTCGCGCATCTAATTGCTTCGTTGCTAGTAACTGGCTTAATGTTGTCACAGACCTTATTGGCTCTTCTTACTTCAGATTTACATATAGCATCCCAGGGCTTTCTTTAGGGCATTTATCATTTTTCCTCCAAATGATCTGGTGACAGTGTACAGCTATTTCAAGTTTTCATCAGCTCACAGATGATATGGTCTTTCTTCTTTGCTGCCACAAGCCAGAAAAGAGAGGAAATCAGGGGAATTGCTTTCATTACTGCACTTCAAGGAGAAACTGTCATGGAGTCAGGGAGGGAAGTTTCCCGAAGTTGCACTGCACTGACACTGGAAGACGTGGCTGTGGGTAGCCCCATCTCTTTATGGCCCCTGGAGCAGAAGTGCCTCTTCATCCTACTTGCCAATCCTGCTTTCATGCAGCCAGCAAGGCCTCTTGTGAAGCTGGCCGCCTGTCCTGTCGCCTGTCCTGTTCACTTCTTACTCCAGGAAAATTCTGAGTAATTTTACAGGACATTAAGTGTTAGCTGTTGCATACCAATACGGAAGATTTTGCTACAGTTTCTTGAAGAGGCCCATTATTTTCATTTGGAGGAAGAAAAAATGAAACAGAGATTGCCACAATTGCAAGTGAGGGACACTAATACATTTTATGGATCTGACTGCAGTTGTGAGTGTGGAATTCCTTGTACATTGAAGTGGTGTTTGTTGTGACGGAAGTAGGTCCAAAGGCTCGCCCCAGAAACCCACAGCCAGAATGTGGTCTTTCTGGAATAGAATACCAATTGGATTGATCTGAGTATCCTAGAGAGTACATTTGAAATGTTCAGGCTCTTTAAATGAAACCATTTGAGAGTTTAGCATTCACTGGACAAGTCACACTCAGCGGGAAGGCTGCTATCATGGTAAACGCCCCAAACTGTTAATGCTTTTTCATTTCCTCTCTCCATTTTGAAACTCTCCTCTTCTTTAAACTTGTAACTTTTTCTTTTGTTATAAGTAGGCAATTTTTGGTAGAGGATTCTTGGAAAAAGCATCTTTGCCCACCAGAGAGTCCCTAAAGTAGTTAAAGCCTGTAAGATTTATTTATAAAGTTGGCTGTTATATCTTGATTTAGTCCAGAAGTTTTTTTGTTATTTTTTAAAGAGGTTTTTGTTTTTTTGCTTTTTGTTTGTTTTGTTTCTTTTTGTTTTGTTTTTTGTTTGTTTTGTTTTGTTTTGTTTTGTTTTGTTTTTCTTTTGCTATGAGGCACATGCACGTGCCAGAGAGACAAAGAAAGAGAAAGTGAGAAATCATTCCCCAGGAGAGAGGGCTGCACTACAGATCCTTCTCCTCCATTCTCCTCTCCATTCTCCTCTCAGGATTTTGGGCACACACACACACACACCTGGTGTGAGTTTCAAGCCACCAGGTCTGGGACTCAAACCATAATTGCCCATGTGGAAGTCTAGTACCTTAACCACTATGCTACCCGCTCTCCCCCAAAAGTTTTTTCTTAAGTTGTTTGTAGATGGCTTTTGCTTAAGGAGCCCTGCCCAACCATTTCTGGGCACTCTTGGTAAGAGTCAAGATTATATCTGGTTAACTCCATTTAAAAAAAAAAAAAAAAAAAAAAATGAGGAGGGGAAAGGATAGGAGGGGGAGGAGAGGAGACTTTCTAGGACAGCCATACTATTCTTGTACCTGATGGGAATTTAGGTCACCTTCTCACTGCCACCAGACAACATAGGATCCAGTTTCTCAAAACATCCAAACACTGCACCCTCACTTCTCTGCCATGAGCTTGCACTGGCTGATGGGGTAGACAGAAACCAGGGCCAGGGAGCCTCCCTCTTTCTACACTGGTTTTAGGGAGCTTGAGAGGTGGCATCAAGGCTGGCTGGAGTTTCCTCCTACCTGATAAGTCTGTGTTCTCTGTGTATAGTTCAGCTCTACTTCAGGCACAGACTGAGCTTCTGGCTCTACACAATCAGCCTCTCCTTAATTATTGGGTCATTGGAAAAGTCATGACTCATTTTTGCATAGAAAAATATGAAAAAAAATGCATCATGACTTTTCCAACTACCCGGTAGATTCTTCTTTTAGTAGTGTGGCTTCTGGGTGGCAAACCATACCTGGAGGGAGGTAGTAGCAAGGTTTTTATATATAATATGGAGTTTATGCATTGAGGGACAACCGGCATAGGCCTGATGACGCCCAATATCCATTCTCTGTATGTGCAACAAAACAACCCACAAGCTTAAATTATCCCAGTAGTTCAACCCATCTACCAAAAGGTCAGACAAAAAAAGGTTTGGGGTGCAGGTAGGAATCAGCTTGACTAAACACTCAAGGTAAAGCCCATTACCTGTCATTGTCTGTGAGCAAAACTACCAAGCTGATCCAGACGCCTGCCAGGACTAAGCCCCTCTTGGCATTTGTATTTTCTTCCTGTAGTTTTTTGTCATTGTGAAAGCTGCTCTGTTATAAATGCATAAAGCTGTAGCACCTGTATTTTCTGCACCATGATGCGACTTTTAGTGATAATTCTAGTTTTTCCTTTTAATATTATTTTACAAGAACTATTTTCATGATGCCCAAAGATCCATATTTCCAGTTGTCTAGTGCCGTACAAACAAATGTAAACAAAGGTAGCTTGTACATATGCATTTGTTTTCTGACATCCAGTCTTCAGAGCTTTTGGTTCAGTTCTTAAAGGTATTTAATAGGCAAGAAAAAGTAGTGGATTCGCTGTAAAAATTACGCATTTGTCTGCTACATAGGATCTTTGTCTTTATTCATCCCCCACTCCCATCTCCATCTGAACCTTCCACAAGCATTCAGAACAAGCTTTTCCTTCTGTGAACGTGTCCATCCTCCTTAAATCTAACCCAGCACCATAGATATCTGTAGCGAACACTGCTATCCCTTGATTTCTGTTGTTCTTCCCTCCTTACTTAATAAATCAACTCGTGGTTTTAGCTAAGTATACAATCACCCAAAATTTAAAAAACAAACAAACAACAAAAAAAAAACGCAGTTCCCTTTTCAGCTAGCTGAGTCCATGTGGCTAATTTTTGGCCAGTCCAATGTATATGAGCAGAACTTCTGAGAAGTGCCATTAAAAAAGAGAGGTGTACCCATTTTTACCACTTCCTTCTGACAGAAATGTGGACCTGATGGTTAGTGTGCTGGTGGCCATGTTGGGCCATGAGAGAAAACCATAGGCTCAAGTTGGCAGAGCAACAGGGTTCTAGGAGTCCAGGTCCCTGCTGACCATGCGGTCACCACACCAGGCTAGGACTTACCTCCCTGTGAGCCTAAGAGAGAAATATACTTGTATTGTATTCAAGTCATCACTTTTGTGATTTTTCTTTCATTTAAGGCAGAACTTAATTCTAAATAACATCGTAGATAAGAGGGGGAGGGGATTAAATCTGTACCAAGAGAATTCACGTCAAACAATCTGTGAGCCAAAGCTTGAACTCACTCAGTGCGTCTAACTCTGTCGGCAGTTTTTTCCCTTATCTTTGGAGACCATACAGGATTAAATGTAGTTGTAGTGAATTCATCTAATATTGTTTTGCTGGATTATCTATAGGAAATTTAAGAATTCTTTATTCTCTATTGTTTTTCTTTTTAACAGCTTTTTAGATATAACTGATACACACAAAAAAAAACTGCATATAGTTAATGAGTATAATTTGAAGAGTTTGAACATAGCTTACACCTGGAAAACTATCGCTACAATCAAGGTGGTAGACACGCCCATTGCTTTTAAGCTTCTGCATGCCCTTTTGCTTTGAGGGTTCTGTTTGTTTTTTTTGTGGAAAGAGCACTTAAAATCTACCCTCTTGGCAAATTTTGAATGCACAATACTGGATTAACTATAGGTACTATGTTGTACTGTAGATGTCTAGAGCTTACTTGTTCATCTTGAACAGCAGAAACTTTAGACCCATTGAACAGAGACTCCCCTTCTCTCCCTCCTCCCAGCCTCTGGCAACTACTGTTCCGCTCTGTTTCTATATGTTTATTTTAGAAATCATGTAGTATTTGTTCTTCTGTTCCTGGCTTCGTTCGCTTAGCATAAAGTCCTTCAGGCTCATTCATGTTGCTACATATGGCAGGATCTTTTTTCTTTTTTAGGGCTTCATAAAATCTCTCATATGTATGTACCACATTTCCTTTATCCATTCATCTGTCCATGGGCATTTAGAGTGTTTTAGTATCTTGCTATTGTGAATAATGCTGCAATGAATATGGGGGTAAGGGATCTCTTCAAGATCTGATTACAGGGCTGGCCCTGTGACCTATTAATTAAAGGGGTTTGGATTCTACATGACTGACCACAGTTCAAATCCCAGCCCCAAAGACTTAAAAAACAAGCCAGGTGTGTGTGTGTGTGTGTGTGTGTGTGTTTGTATGTGTGTGTGTGTGTGTGCGCTTGTGCATGTGTACACTTGCACGTGTGTATAAAAATCCTGACAGGATGGAGAAATGAAGGAGAAAGGATTGTGGCTTGACCAGGCCACATTGGGGGATACGTTTTTCCCTCCACCATCTCTCCACTTTTCTCTGGCGAGCACATGGGCCCTCTGTCAATTTTTTTAAAAAAAAATTCTGATTTCAGTTCTTTTGGTTACAAGAAGTGGGACTGCTGGATGATATCAAAATTGTGTTTTTAATTTTCTGATGAACTTCTATACTGTTTTTCATAGTAATTCTACCATTTTACACTCCCACTAATACTGTATAAAAATTTCAGTTTCTCTACCTCTTTGCTAATACTTGTTATCTTCGGTGGTTTTGTTTCTTTTTGTTATTTATAATAGTCATCCTAACAGATATGAAGTGGATTTCTTTGTGAATTTGATTTCTATTTCCTGAGTGAAGCCGAACCCTTTTTCATACGTATTGCTCACTTATATGTCTTCTTTGGAGAAATACGTATTCCTTTGCCCATTTTCAGCCAGGTTATTTGGGGTTTTGTTTGCTTGATCTTGAGTTGTAGGAGTTCCTAGTCTATTTTGTATACCAACTCCTCATCCAATAATACTTTCAAATATTGAAAGTATAATACATGCAATAATACTTGCAAAGACTTTCTCTTATTCAGACTTTGCCTTTTCTTTCTGTTAGTGGTTTCCTTTGCTTTACAGAAGCTATTTAGTTTCATGCAGCCCGTCTTGCCTAGATTTGCTTTTGTTACCTATGCTTTTTGTATCATAGCCAAGAAATCATTGTCAAGACCAATGGGTCAAGAAGCCTTTCTCCTGTGCTTTTTTCCTACTAGTTTGTAGTTTCTGATCTTATGTTTAAGTCTTTGATCCACTTTTAGTTGATTTTTGTGCATAGTATAAGAAAATTATTCAATTTTATTGTTTTGCATGTAGAGACATAATTTTCCCAGCACCAGAAAATGGATCTATCTTTTTAATACTCAAACCTCACTTCAAGTCTTGGTAAAAGTTCCCTCCAAATGTGTTAAATAATTCAGCAGTTTTTTAGGATAAAGTTGTCACCGTCTGTTCTGTGTCTCTTGTGTAATGTGGATGTAATACTGGGCTTCATGAATCAAACCTGAAAATAACAAGGATCAGAAATTCTGACCTGCTGGTAAAGACTGGATTCCAGCATCACCAGAATTTGCAGCCCCATCCCCTTTTATGGAAGTGGCTTTACAAAGTCACCCAGTCATTTCAAATCTGCTGAATTCTAGTTGTGAAAGAACTCCTTTAAGAGAGTTGACATAGTTCAATGTTTATTAAGTGTTTATAAATGTATTAGTCACTGTACAAACAGAAGCAGGTGGGCTTCATACGCTCACCTGTTCAGATCGCTGAAGCAAAGCCACCTGGAAAGTTTCACACAAGTAATTGGACCTGCACCCTTTAGAACTTGTCCTTTCTGAAACTCAGCAATCAGGACTTCTGCATCTTCTCAACTATCTTCTCCACATGCCTTTTGTTATTAAGACTTAGTCTTGTGAGTCACATAGAGTGAACCTGCAACTCAAATGTTTTGCAGTAGAGGTGACCCAGACAGTAACCAGCCTTGTGAAGTGATGTGTAAGAGGAGGCTTATCAAATACGTGCCTCTAATTTGTCTTGCACTAAGGAACAACTTTCTCATCTTATAATAAATGGTCATCATTAGGAATTCAGAAAGTCTGAGAAACTGGACTCATCAATGAAGTCGATTCACAGGACACCACCTAAAGAAGAGAAGGCCATCTGTGACCCCCATAGGTTGAGCTCGCTGCAGGTACTAGTGTGTGGCCCCGCCCCACGTGCCCTAGCTACGTCCCAGTCCAGGAGCCCTCATTCAAGGGTTTAAGGATTTCGTGAGCAGCCAAAGGGGGCTAGAAACTGGTGTCTACGTAATTGTTACTAGTTTCATAATAAAGGAACTGTGGGCCAGCCAGGCGGCTTCGTGGTTAAGGTGGCTGGATCACATATGGCCAGTTGCACAGTTTGACTCCCAGATTTGGTGGCTTGAAAAACACACCAGATGTGGGCACATGCTTGCCCAAAGTCCAGAGAGGAGAATGATGGAGACGGAATTGTAGCATGGTTATCCCCCCGGGGGTGCTTTCTCATTTTCCCTTTCTCTTTTCTCTTTCTCTCTTCTCTCCAGCAAGTGCATGTACCCTGTAGCAAATTTTAAAAGCAAATAAATAAAAGAGTTATAATTTCTAGATCGTATTATTTCACCTGGACTGGTAAAGGCCATCTGCTGTGACTTGAGAGGCCTGACCTTCAAGTCCACATCCTAGCACCAATTTAGCTGCTGCCTTAACCAGTCCTCCTCTCTGGGCCTCACTGTCTTAATTTGATGGGTGAAGGGTTGCGCTGAATAACCTAGTACCAACTCTTGGGACACAGACAGATCCCTCTACCTAGCAGGCCTCTTTTCTAGACTATTTGTGGAAGACTTTGGACTAGACGCCGGCTGCTTCAATGTTCTCCTGTTTCCAAATATAACTACTTCCTCAAACATCTTCCTTGTGGCCAGCTTGTCTAGAACTATCAAAGGAAGGGTTTCATTTGAGGGACCAAACTGAATTGCCTCAAGCTGCTTCTTCCCTGGTTCCTCATGTTTGCATGGCAAATGGGTTTGCTGTAAAGGGCTATGAGAATGCTTGTGTCCATGACTTCAGCTAGTGGTCAGAGTGATGGGTGAACTGGAGCTGCTGTCCTGCTGACCCTCACAGAGATGACCTAGCCCTGAGCAAAACAGACCAAGGGGAACCCGTACTTTGGCTGAGGGCAGGAAGAAGCAAAAAGGAAAGAGAAAAAGAATAAGGGCACTCAAGGAAGCCACGAGGAAAGAACCCACAATCTGAAACAAAGTTGTTTCCCAGGAAGATCTCCACCTCTGGCTGTGCACCGCTAGTTGCCCAGGCAGTCATTTTGCCCTCCTTAGGTTCTGGGTTGTTGTAAAGTGAATTAGAGAGAACTGGCCTGAGACCTGTTAAAAAAACAAGTTTACAAAGGGTAGAGGAGAAATGAGGGATTATATTCAGGCTCGTACTGAAGGGTTGTCCCTAAGCCTTCCGGTGGTGGCGGGAGAGATGAGCCCCACACCAACCCTAAAAATCATAGCTCACATTAACTCTGTATTCTGCTAGTGTATTATATTTTATTACTTCATGAGGTAGTATCAGCCAGAGTTCTCCAAAGAAACAAGGCCTGTAGGATATGAGTGTGTGTATATTAAGAGAATTATTTTAAGGAACTGACTCATGCCATTGTCGGGCTAGCAACTCTGAAAGTCATAGGGCAGACCCCAGGCTGGACACTCTGGCAGGATTTCTCTGTTACAGTCCTGAGGAAGAATTTCTCCTCTGGGAAACCTCAGCTTTTGTTGGAAAGGCCTTTAACTGATTGGATGAACCCCACCCACATCATACAGGGGAATCAGCTTTATTTAAACTGACTGTAGATGTTCATCATATCCACGAAATACCTTCACAGCATCACGTGGATTGGCATTTGATTAAATAACTGGGCACCGTAGACATAATAGACATAAAAAATTTAACTATCACAAGTAGGTACTATTACAGGTTGAGTATCTTTTATCCAAAAATGCCCAGGACCAGAAGTATTTCAGATTTCAATTTTTTTTTTTGAGATTTTGGAATATTTGCGTATAATGGGTTGTCTGAAAAGTCGTGACACATTTTTGCATAGAAAAATATGTCATGATTTTCCTAACAATCTAATATATAATGAGATATCCTGGGAATGGAACCCAAGTCTAAACACAAAATCTATTTATGTTTCATATATACCTTATACACATTTCCTGAAGATAATTTTATACAGTGATTTTTTTTTCAGCCTCTGACCACTCGTCACATGAGGTCAGGTATAGAATATCCCACTTGTAGTATCAGGGCTCAAAAAGTTTTGGATTTTGAAGCATTTCAGATTTTCGATTTTTTTTTTTTTTTTTGGAGAGGTTTTGCTATAGGGCGCGTGTGCTCGCCAGACAGACAGAGAGAGACAGAGAGAGAGAAAGTGAGAAATCACCCCCCAGAGGGGATGGCCACGCTGCAGTCCCTTCTCCTCCATTCTCCTCTCGGGATCTTGGGCATGCACGCACACACGCCCAGCGTGAGTTTAAGCCACCGGGTCCGGGACGCGAACCACGGTTGACTACGTGGGAGTCCAGCGACATAGCCATTACGCTAACTGCTGGTCCCAAGATTTTGGATTTTTGATAAGGGACACTCTAGGCACGTATCCTTTAACTGACAATGGGAAAGGGAGCTAAAAAAGATGAATTAAGCACTTTCTTCAAAGTTATTGCACAGAAGAGCCAAGCAGTCTGGCTCAAGGGACCCAGCTCTTACCCACAATGCTGTGCTTCCTGCCAGGAATGCCAAGATCCCTGGGGAAGGTGTTCTTTGCTCTGAGGTCTGGGAGACTACAGGACTAAACGATGCCACAGTCAGCACGGTGCCCACCAGCAATTTTAAAGGCTTCCTTTGCTCTATTAGATCTTTAGAAAGTGAACATAGAGGACCAAATAAACTATGTCAGCAGAGTCCATTTTTCCTCTCTTTCAGTCTCTCTTCCCTTGATCCTTACTCCCCTGCAGGCCTTATATTTCTTCTCCACTTTTCTGGTTTATTTTCCTTTTCCATTTCTCACTCTCCTTAATTTCCCTTTCTATATCCTTTAAACAATAAAACACCCATTTCTTCTAGAAAAAATGAAAATAAAGGGAGAAAAACAATGGACCTAGTGGGTAGAACTTAAGCAGCTTATGATTCCTGTGGTAGCAACTGTGGTATGATCAGAAAAAGATGGAAGTAAGGGAGGAAAGGAAAAATGGGAAAAGGGGGGCCAGTAGGTGGCGCAGTAGTTAAGGCACTAGAGTCCCATGTGACTTATTATGGTTTGAGTCCCAGACCCTGTGGCTTGAAACTCATGCCAGGAGCGTGTGCATGCATGCCCAAAATCTTAAGAGGAGAATGGAGGAGAAGACATTGTGGTATAGCCGGCATAGCCATCCTCCCTGGGGGTTGATTTCTCTCTTTCTCTCTCTCTGTCAGTCCAGCAAGTGCATGTGCCCTATTACAAAAATCTCAAAAAAGAAAGAGAAGAAAGAAAGAAAGAAAGAAAGAAAGAAAGAAAGAAAGAAAGAAAGAAAGAAAGAAAGAAAGAAAGAGAGGGAAAAAGAAAGAGAAAAAGAAAGAAAGAAAAGGGAGGAAAGGACAATGAGAAGGAAAGAGTGAGGAAGAGAAGGTGAGAATTCCATCTTAACTTTCTACAAAAGGCATTTTTTTCTGATTGTTTTTGATGGTTTGACAGTAAAGTATTCAGCCTAGAGGAGATACATCTATTTTAGTTAAAAATGTTTTAGTAGACTGGCCCCCAAACTCAGTGGTTAAACATTGTACATTGGAGCAAGATCACAAGGTTCAAGTCCTGGCACCAGTGACCTGAACCAAGTGCATGTACATGCATTTCCAGAATCCTATTGGGATGGAGAAATGTAGAAGGGATTGTGGCAAGACCATATTTCATTAAGGAGTGTTTTTTCTTTCTCTTCCCGCCCCCCCGCCCCCCACCCCGGCAAATATACATTTTTTCTGGCAAAAAAAAAGAGAGAGAGGGAAAGAAAAAAAAGAATTTTCTAGTCACTAAAGTAGAGATTCTCAAAGTGCTACATATTAGAAACACGCGTAGTTATAAAAATGCTGCTGCTAACCAGACCTTAGTCTGTAAATCAGCACCTCTGGTGTGGAACCCCTGTGCCCATGCTAAACCTTTCCAGGTGATAAGGCCAGCGGGTAGCATGGAATTGAAGGCAGCTGGATCCTACATGGCTGATTGTGCAGTTTGAGTCCCAGACTGGCAGCCTGAAAATCACTCCAGGTCTGTGTGCATGGGTGCCCGATATCAGAAGAGGCAGAAGGGGTGAATGAGGACTGGGAAAGGATTTGAGGAAACCCTTATTCTGTATCTCATTCTGAGTGGTGGCAACCTAAGATTTTTGTACTTTGTATTCCACATTGTGAATATTTTATACCCCTGTTGAATGAAGTAAAATAATAACAATATACACACACACAGGCATACTGATATCTGGTCCCACCCTTGGAGATTCTGACTTGTATGCCCTTGACATTGATTTGTAACGGCCTCCAGTTGATTGTGGTGCACAGCCAGGGAGCCAACTGGTTACTTCCAACTAGGCTTTACGCTAGCCATGCCATGACAAGGTCCCTGTGGACCAGCATCTTCAGCCATTTGCATTTTCTCTGTTCACAAGAACTGAGCAGGTGAGAAGAGACAGACTCACACCAACCAAACTCAGTGGCCATTGACCAAATTTAATAGCCCTGCTCATTAACTTTTTTTTTTTTTTTTTTTGGAGAGGTTTTTGCTATAGGGCGCTTGCGGGCGCCAGACAGAGACAGAGAGACAGAAAGCAAGAAATCACCCCCCAGGGGGGATGGTCACGCCACAATCCCTTCTCCTCCATTCTCCTCTCAGGATCTTGGGCACGCACGCACACGCACCCGGCGTGAGATTTAAGCCACCGGGTCCGGGACGCGAACCGCGGTCGACTACGTGGGAGTCCAGCAACATAGCCATTATGCTAACTGCTGGTCCCCTCATTAACATTTTTAAAAGAAATCTTTCAACAGACCAGAAGCACTTGTTTCCAGGATAGAATTAAAGACAGTCTTTGGCTCATCTTTTCCGAAATTCTACATTAACAGTTACCCTATTGCTAACACATCATGTGTTCAGGCAGTGTGTCTAATCTCCTATCTGCAAATCCCAAATCCCCCAAATCTCAGAAAACTGTAAAATTTTTTGTAAGCTAGTGCCAAACTGTATTTGGAATAAAATCTGACCAGAGCTCATGTAAAGCTATTTAGAGACTACTTATTTCACTCGGTCCAAATAGTCATATGTTTTACTTCAGAAATGTGATTTCAGAATGCCGCTTTGTTCTCTGCTATGGGTATGACATAATATGCAATATTTACAAATTTCTAAATCGAGTTAGTGTAATTCTCAGTCATCTGGCCCAAGGGTTTCAGGTAAAGAATAGTGGACCTACCGTGTCCTCTTATTATCAAATTCCTGAGGACCAGCCGTGATTAGGGCAATAGCTCAGCCCCAGGGGCAGTCCATTTTTCCAGCCATCTCTTGGTTTAAATTATGCTGACAAGTGATGACATTGTCTCAGCAGGAACCAACACCATCTTGCCCACCATTGCATCCTGTGCCCGGCCCAGCAAAGTCCCAATAAATACATGTTGAAGGAATACAGGACATATTGTGTGTTGACTCCTCTAGTTTCACTCTCATAAGGTGGCCTTTTCCCAGTTTTCTCCATGAACCCTGGGAGCACCATGCTCTTGTTGACATTGGTTTAATTGTATCTCCAAATTCCGAAAGGATTATGTTATAAGAGGAAGTTAATTATCCAAAGACATGGTTTAAAAGAGTGGATTGACTCTTCAGGTGGGATAGAAAAACCTACGTAATCCAACCTGTAAGACTTGCAAGGAACTAATAGTATTAGCACTATAGCAATAATAGAATGGTTTGTTTTCTCCCACCCGCTCCTCCATTGTAATTATATGCATATTTTTTATAGTGTTCAGGCAGACCTTTAGAATCCATAAGCCTCTGAGTATTTACATTATTCTCAAGATTAAGAGCAAAAAAAAAAAGGAAAGGGAATCCCAGGTGTGCTTTTGGTGTTCAGCTTCTCTGACCCTAGTAGCAATGGGCTCAGGCAGAACCTGCGTCTGCGTGTGGAGGCTTCTCTCTACCTTCATCAATGGCCCTTGGCTCTGAGGAATTTTCAGGATCTAGGCTTCGTCCCTGGTGGATGGGCTATCCATCAAGTCCTTGTTCTTTAGTTCTGTGGTGCTCAGCACAACAGTCTATAATAATGGACTTGGCTATACCTGAGTGTCCAACTCAGCAATCATTAGCCACCTATCCCTGTCAGATGCTGGCATGTCGCTAGTGTAACTGAGAAACTGAATTCTTAACTGGATCAACTTTCATTTTGATTTTAATAGTTGCTAGTGGCTACCATATTGGATGGCGCAGTTCTAGATAATGGGGTACAGGCTCTTTCAATTCTGACATAAATGGCTGGGACCTTCTAAGAATATCCAGAGATGATCACTGAACTCAACCCTAAATTACAAAATGAGGTAATTCTAGGCAAAGAAAGAACAAATTAAGCTAAATAACAACAACAGAAACAAAAGCACGAGAGTATTAAAGCTGCCACCACATTCAGAGAACTGTATCTGATGCTAAATAACTGGATCTATGTTTGGTTGGATAGGAGATAATGGGAAAGTGGTAGGAAGGCTATTTCCTGAGAAGCAAGACCCTAAAAAAGCCCTGACAAGAAACTTGGACTTCATCCTCTGAAGATAGGTATGCTGAAGAGTATGATAAACGGTCTGATATCAAAATCCACTCAGCCATCAGCCTTGCAACCTGTCAGGCCAGAGGAAATCCCTTTCAGGATGTTGAAGGTGCTCCTCTAGTGCCATCGGCTGTGCTAAGGTTTTTTTTTTTTTTCTTTTAAGTATGCTGACAAGTGGTTATCTGTGACACTTGGCCCTGTCTCCAGTCCTAGGCACTTTTGAAAGCTGCTTCCTATACCCTAGGAGCAGAGTTTGGCATGAAGTGTCCTCCTGAGGTAGAACTGGAAAGAAATTTCTTGCTGTGGCTTCTGCAGGCTGCTACTGTGCAGTACTGGGAGCCAGAGAAGAGTCGTCTTGGAGACCTGGGTTTAGGGGGACTTTCCCAGACCCCCAAGCGCCTGCCAGCATCTAACTCACAGGTATTTCTGTTGCAATGAGAGAGAGTCATCATCACAATCCCTAAGCTAACTGAAGACATAGTATTTAAATTTATTTATAGGGTCATCAGTTCTCCAGTACTTTCTAAGGGCGAACAAACTGGAAATCTAGCTAAATAACATAAAACCTAAACCTTCTCTATTCACACACACACACACACACACAGTTAATAAGTCGAGTTAGTTGAAGGAGAAGCATTTGTATCATGGGTTTTTTGGTAGTAAAATTTCAAAGTAATTTAAAACATTGATGTCCATGGACCTCAGCCATTCTAGAATAAATTGAGCCACGAATTTAACTTGAGTAAAAATAAAACATTTTCTTTGAAGAATAAAAGACTCTACAAAGTTGATCATAATTCATATTTTCCTTTTATTATTATTTTTTTTTTAGAGAGAGAGAGATTTTTCTATAGTGTGTGTGTACTCACCAGAGAGACAGAAAGCAAGAAATCATGCCCAGGGGGGATGGCCATGCCACAATCCCTTCTCCTCTATTCTCCTCTCGGGATTTTGGGCACACACGCACCCAGGTCAGGCATGTGTTTTAAACCACTGGGCCTGGGACTCGAGCCACGGTCTACTACATGGGAGTTCAGTGACATAACCATTATACCATTTGCTGGTCCCCATACTTTTCCCTTATTAAGAACGAAGATACTACAGTGCTTTGGAGAGTATTCCTGTGTTTCTTCTGAGTCTCTGACTCTCCCTTGATTTGAGTTTCGCTGGTGAAACAGTTTAAGTGTGACAATTACAAGAACTGAGTACTTGGCACTGGTAGACTTCCTAAGGTGCACAATAACTCAGGCCACCCCACAATTTCCAGAGGAAACAAAGTGAGAACCAAAAAGAAAATAAATCTGTCACGTTATTAAATCTGGGCCCTTGTCACCTGCTACTGTTAAAACTGTAACAACTGGGGGCGAGACTGCCCGTGTGACAACTTGTAAAGCTCTTTATCATAGAAAACAAGAAAAATCAATGCCGAATTACCTCAGGAATATTATTGATGACCTAAATGTCATTTTCTGTTTTTATTACTTTTCATTGTATTTAGCTTGTAATGCAAACCGCTTTCTAATTAATTTGGTTTGGCTCAGTTGGAAATAGAAAAAGCTAACTATCTAATAGGTGACACATGTCGCGGAGAAACCTTACAACATCCCCATTTCCCCAAGATCAATCAACCATGAAATAACTTACCAAACTTCTGTTTTTCTAGCAAATTCTTAAGAAATACAATAAAATTAAATTTGTCTAGTCCAAAGAAACGGGAAGAAACATGAATGAGCAAAAGTGACCCGATAGCCCAGTTTTATCTAGCTATAATCTCTCTCCTAGTTGTTAAAATATCCCGAAGCACTCGATCATGTTGCGTTTTAATTTCAAAGCCATGTGTTGTATTAGCAAAGTGCACATGTTCCTGATTTGAACTATGCGTTCCCTGGCTGTTAACCAGAACCCTCGGCTGGCACGGACAAGGTCCCCAGGAGGTCAAAGGCCTAGAGCCTACATCTTGGTTAGATCTTACCCGTGTGGAAACCAGAAGCCTGGGTCAGGCCCTGATTAGATTAGGCCTACATTGATCAACTACACAGAGAGTACACTTAACCTTTCAACTCAAGAGTTTTGATGTATCTTTATTTTAAAACAAAAAGGTGAATGTTATTCTGCCAAAGTCTTGGCCCAATAGCAATGAAGCGTAACGTGCAGGTTTTTCTAATTTCATCTACTGCCAGGTTTATATAAGGACAATATACAAGATGTTTCTGAGCAGCATTTTATCTATTTTCTAAATTTGTAACTATGGTAATATTGATATTTATTTAAAAACTATTTAATAATTCTACATCGTGTTCAGTTTCTCATAAATTTAAATTTCCCCTTTGGTTTCTGTCTAAATTTACTTCTTTGTTTTTTTTTATTTTTGTTTGTTTGTTTGTTTGTTTTTTAAATTTATTTATTTTTATTTATTTATTTACATTCATTCACTGTACATCATTATAGCATACAAAATGAGATTTTTCCATTCGCAGTGCACTGTATATTGGCTCAATCAAGCACATCAACATGTGTGTTATTGTCAACACATAATTTTCCATTTCTTGTTTTCTGTATATTTTGCCTTTTTTCCCATCCTTGATTCCCTATCTCACCCTCTGCCATCTCCTACCCTCCTCCCACATTGTGTCTGGTATCTATTATTGCTTTCTCTGCCTCTCCCACTTTATTGTTTCACTAAATATCTTAATAAATCCCAATATTTTCAATAGCAAGCACAGCTGAAATATACATATCCATGAACACAAATCTGACTTTACACATAAACCTCAGTGAATAGAATGAACATACTATATAGTAGCACCTACCTAGGGCTATATAGCTTACTGCAGTCATCAGATAGGTATTTTTAATGCCTTTTTTTTTCTTCTGAAAAATTTTTTTTTATTAATTTACATTCATTCCATGAGCATCATCACAACATACAAAATGTGGTTTTCCATCTAGAATAAACTGGATAGTGGCTTAATCATGCATGTTATCATCTATAATATTCCATTTCTACTTTCATGTATATATGATTTTTACCCCATGTCTGACCCTCTGCCCTCTTCCACTCTCTTATTACACTATCTCTGCTATCTACAGTTATCTTCAATTCCTTTTCTCCTGACATTTCGTTGATCACACAATATCATAAGTAATCTAACTACTTTCAATAGCAAGTTCAGCTGATGGTTTCAAGAAAAGCAGTTTTAAACTGGTAAGGATATTTCCTTGAAACTTAAGGCCTAGAAACAGGTTAGTATTCTGTTCAAATAGTAGGTACATGAATCCATTGACAGCTCAAGACAGGACAAAAATCCTTAAAACCAGACAATAAAGCTTAGAAGAAAAGCAGCAATATTTTAGTCAAGTTACAGAATGCTGTTTCATCAGTTCAGTCTCATGTACTTAATTTTCTTCTGTTTCTGTTGAAGTTCAATCTTCCAGATTGAACTCTGGGATATAATACTCAACTCCAGACTTTGTCCCTACAATTAAGTTGCCCATTTTCTTATTTTCTGAACTCTTATTTCTGTGTGTCTGCATTTAATTTTACTGACATAGCACTCCCTTAAGAACTTCTTAGAGATCTGGTCTGGTGCTGGTAAATTCTTTCAGGTCTTGTTTATCTAGGAATGTTCGTGTCTTTTCTTCCCAAATGAACAATAATCTTGCTGGGTACAGAATTCTCAGTTGAAATTGCTTTTCCCTTAATGCTTTGAATATATTCTCCCATTCTTTCCTCACTCGCATTGTTTCTTATGAGAGATCTGCCGTTAGTCTGATGGGATATACTTTGTAGGTAACTTGCCATTTTTCTCTTGCCAGTCTTAGTATCTTGTCTTTGTCTGTGGTTTTGGTCAATCTGGCTATAATGTGTCTTGGAGAAGATCTTCTTGGGTTGATTCTATTTGGGGACCTCTGTACTTCTTGGGAATGGATCTTTGAGTGCCTCTCCAGGTTTGGAAAGTTTTCTTGCAGGATTTCATGGAATAGATTATCAATGCCCTTATGAGTCTCTTCGCCTTCTGGGATGCCTATTATCCGGATGTTCGGACATTTAATTGTATCTACTATTTCTTGTATATTATTCTCAAATTTTTGGGCCATTTTCTCAGTCTTCATGGTGGATCTTTCTAGGCCAGCAATTTTCTCTTCAACATCTAAGATTCTATTTTCTGTATGATCTAGTCTACTTTTAATACTTTCAAGGGAAATTTTGACTTCTTGTATTATATATAGCCTTCATCTCTAACAGTTCCATCTGATTCTTTTGTAATGTGTGAAATTCCTCTTTTAGATCTTGCATGAATTTCCTCACCTCCTGGGACTCTTCAACTCATTTCTCCTTCCTCTTCAGTAGTTCCTTGGCTCTCGTCTCTTCCATCTCTGTTAGCTTTGCCATTATGAATGTTCTGAATTCTTTATCAGACATTTCCATGACTTCCATTGAACTGTGTGCGGATGAAGAGGAGTTATCCTTTTTCCTTGGAGGAGAGGTATTTTCCTGCTTCCCCATATTTCTTGTGGTCTTGCAGTGATTTCTTGTCATCTCGTGGATGGTCGATTTCGTCCCAAACTTGGAAGTTCAATCTGAGGGTCGAGGACTGTGTAGAAAAGGAAACAGAGAGAGGGAACCAAAAGCAACAACAGCAAAAAAAAAAAAAAAAAAAAAAAAAAAAAAAAAACGGACAAGTAACAAAGAAAAAGCGAAAAAAATGAAGAGAAAAACTTTTAAATAAAACTAAAAAAAAGAAAAATTAATATTCAAAAAATTTCAAAAAATAACACAAAAATTAGAAAACCGCGTGGCAAGCGTGCCACGCAACATGGCTAGATTGCAGGAGCCATGGAGCTGGTTCTTGAAGAAGGGCTGTTCTGTTCCCTCTGCCTCTCCTGGGTGGGGAGTGGGAGAGGGGATTATTAACAAGATAAAGGGCTAGGCGGGGCCAATAGGCCCAGAAAGATGCCTCACCTTAAACAAAATTCTAAAAAGCAAAAATTTAAAAAAAGAAAAAAAAAAGAGAGAGGAGTCAGAGACAGAGACAGAGAGAGACAAAGACAGATACAGAGAGAGGAGGCCTGAGAGGAGTCTTCCTACCACGCGAGTTTTCTATACTGGAGGCTGAATTATCAGTGGGACCTCTTCATTCCTCCATTTCCCCCAAAATGGCTAGATCGCAGGAACCATGGAGCTGGTTCTTGAAGAAGGGCTGTTCTGTTCCCTCCGCCTCTCCACACGAGTTTTCTATACTGGAGGCTGAATTATCAGTGGGACCTCTTCATTCCTCCGTTTCCCCCAAAATGGCTAGATCGCAGGAGCCATGGAGCTGGTTCTTGAAGACTAAATTTACTTCTTTTAAGAATTTTTTCTCTCATTTATTTAGATTTAGTAGATAATAGCTATTAATTGATTAGTAGATCATATTGTAAAATCCACATGTAGTAAAAGTATTAAAATATTTTTAGATATTTTAGTTCTTTTTAGTCCAATATTTGTATTAACTGTTAATTTGAAACATTATTTTATTTCTTCATAATGCGCTATTTAATTCTCTAAGCAGTTATCATTGACTTTCTTTTCTTTTTTTTTTTCCCCAAGTATTTTTCTATAAGGTGCATGTGCTTGCCAGAGAGAGAGAGAGAGAAAGGGAATGAACCCCCTCCCCTCCGGGGGGGGGGGGGGGAGGGGGTTGGCAAGGGATGGCCATGCTCCAATCCCTTATCCTCCATTTTCTTCTTGGGATTTGGGACATGCTCGCACACAGACCTGGCATGATTTTCAAGCCACCAGATCCAGGACTCAAACCACAGTCAACCATGTGGGAGTCCAGTGCTTTAATCACCATGCCATCTGTTGGCCCCGCCATTTTATTTCTAACAAGAGAGATTGACTAATACAGTATTAGAATAGATTTTTGGAGTGCAATGGATTTATATTCTCCTGAAGAGCCTTTGATCAAGCCTTTGACTGCCGGATAGTATTACCTTACAGACTTAGCCTCGCCAGGGATCGCCATGTTTCTCAGATCTCTGTGGGATAGAAGCTGTGGGCAACAGTGGTGACAGTGGAACTGGAGCAGACAGGTCCTGAACCTCTAGATTCATTCCTTTATTTTCTGGTTCCTCACTGAAAATCTGCCTTGTTGGAGAGTTAGGGGGAAGTCCCTGCCCTCTCGGAACTAACTTTCTATTTTCTTAAGCCTACATCAGAATCTTTGTCCTGTGTCAGTACAAGGTCACATATAACTAAAAAATATTTTTCTTTTTGATTCATGCACACACTGCAGCCTTCAAGATAAAATTATTCTTCATGTTAAAAGGATTGCTTTTTCTGTCATTACATTGTTTCTGTAGTTCAGTTAAGTAAACTCATTTTGTGTGACATTTATAGAATCCTGGCCCAGAATGCAGGTTCGAAGAAGGAAAAGGTAGCAAAGAGCCTTTGAGAGAAATAATTCTTTCCCCACATGAAAGAAAGATAAAATGAGCTCATTTTAATTATATTAAAAGTAGTTGCTAATCACTCCCACATAGTGATCTCTTTTTTCCTTATTTAAATGAAATCTAAATCTTAGAGCCATTTTGAACTTTTTTAAACCATGAAGTTGTTTTGCCTATTCATTTTCACTTGGCAATAATTTTTTAAATTTCCTATTACTTGTATAAACTTTGTCAAAAGCTGCTATATGGAGGGCTATTTTTATCTTTTTGTCTCAATATTTTTGATGCCACATTTCTGACTTTGAGGTTTTAAATCATTTTAAAGATTATTCTCAATTCGATATTTAGCAGGAAAAAATATATATACCTATCAGTGGGATCATTATCTTGATTGTTGATATGTGCATTTTTGTAGGGCTTAATTTACTGAATATGTGTTTGATTGGTCAAGTAACATTTACTGAGCCCTAACTCTCAATAGGGTAGAAATATTTTCATTACTGTGGGCAAGATTAGTGGCAGGAAAAAGAAAAATCTATTGTATTTAGATTACTTTTATAATTCTCTCTATTACTAAATAAATTTCTGCACCTTTAGTCTTCTAAACTCACTGACTGTAGGTCACCTTATGTTGGAGAAATTCTTTTAGAGCTACTCTTCATTGGTTTTTAGACCTGCAAACAACAGTTTGTTCCCTATTCTCCCCCTCCCTTGTTTTTCAGAAACCTATTTCTTCCACAAACAAGAGGGACAGAGAGAGAAATAGATAGACAGCTCCTCAACAGTATGCCAACATCATGATCCACCCCCACCCCTAGTCAACCATATGTCTTGCCTGGTATACTCAGGAAGGTCTCCAGACCAGAACCTGGAACCTTTCCCTGTGGATCAACCTCACTCAGAGTTGCATTTTACCACAGCACCATCACCCAGCCCCCTGTTTTATTTAAAGACTGCCAGCTTTCCAGCAATCAAGACCACACACAATCAACCATTTAGGCATGTAATCAACCTTCAGAGGACATCTATCGATCACCTGTTGTGCACCAAGCTCTCTTATCTCAAGGGTTTCTTTTTTCTTTTCTTTTCTATTTGATCTGTTTTGCTTTTTTAATGATAGAGAACATGTGCATGCATGTGCATATGCATGCATGCATGAAGTGGGGAGACTACTCTGGAGAGGGTCTCGTCATGCTGTAGTCTCCTTTCCCAACCCCGTAGCTCTTCAGGATCCTGGGCACCCACACAAGCACCCATGATGTGTTTTCAGGCCAGCCCGTGGATCTGAGCCCACCATCACCATGAGCCGTCCAGGGCACTTGCCTTACTGCTGCACCACAGTGACTGGGCCTACATCTCAAGGTATCTTTAAGAT
Source organism: Tupaia tana (assembly GCA_026018925.1). Lineage (NCBI taxonomy): Eukaryota > Metazoa > Chordata > Mammalia > Scandentia > Tupaiidae > Tupaia > Tupaia tana. The sequence continues at coordinate 35,628,229 of JAKSZU010000023.1, read as the reverse complement.
AACTGGAAGATATGGCTGGTGACCCAGTTCATTGTACTGAGGGGGTAACACTGGAGTTGGAAGCCTCAGAAATGTTTAGATAATACTTTCTAGACTTTTACTTGCTTCGTTTTAGAATGTGTCAGCCTCTGATGGAGAGAATGCAGTGTTCCACTTGCTCAGGAGCAAAATCCTGAATACCAAATAGCACATCACCATGGCCTCACTGCACTGATGAATCCACCTCGACTACCCTTCCATGTAAATTTTCAAGGTTATTGACTTCATCACAACAGCTTTGCCTTGTCTCTCACCCGTTGTTGTTAGAAAGTTGCAAACCTACTGGCACCTGTGTGTCTCAGATTTGGGACAAAGAAAGTCAGGAAAGGACAAGAAAGACCTGGGGCCAGCCCGGGAAGCAGCCCAGGAAAGTGGAGGAAGAGGAATGAGGCTCTGTCTTCCTAATGATATTTCATTGAGTCTTAATCTCCTTTTTTTTCCTAAAAGAGATTTGTGCTATAGGGCATGTGCACTTGTCAGAGAGACAGAGGGACAAAAAGCGAGAAATCACTCGCTGGAGAGATGGCCACGCTCAGTTCCTTCTTGGGATCATGGGCACGCAGGCACACGCATCCATGAGTTTTAAGCCACTGGGTCCGGGACACAAACTGCAGTGAACTACATGGGGGTTCAGCAACATAACCATTATGCCATCTGCTGGTGCCCTGGAACTCCTTTTTATGGTTGCTTGTTTTTACACTCTCTGCTACCAACTTACTTCTTTTTCTGTTTTGCCTTTAAAATATTTCAGTAAGGCTCCGTTCCACATTCATATCCTCTGCAGTTGTTTTATGTTTCTCTTTATTCTTACGCCAGAAAAATAGTATCTATGAGACTTGATTGTGAAATGTTTCTTAGAATTAATCAATAACACCTTGAGATTTTCCAGTTTGATTTGTATGTATTTATCTTGGAATACAGTACATATCTCTCTGGCATGCAATTTTGTAGTTGTTTGTATGTTGGCAGGTTTTAGGGAGGGGAGGGAGGAAGTTGTATTTTCAGCAATAGTGATTCACTTTGTAAATGGTGTGCACTGCAGTCTGTCCTCTCGCTGATTTACTGCATATGGAATCAACTCAAAGTACACCCTACAATTTCAGTGGTTTACAAAACCAATAAAAAATATAAAATACTGAAATAAATATTTAAGATGCCTTTTCTGCATTGCACTAAAGATACGATGAAAATAAATTTTAAAAGAAAGTATTTGCATTTGAGGAATTCAGGTGAAAGTCAAGAGGCTATAATTAAAAACAGAGTTGTAAGGGCCAAGTAAAATCGAGGGGAGATAATTAAATTTTGCTATTTGTCTTGTTTTTCTCTTATACTCATTTACACAAAGCCAATCTTGATGAACTATGAAATACACCATATGTTGTCATTTTAGAATAAAGTTCTGTATTTAAATTTGGAGTGTCTACTATGTGGCCGTTTGCCACTACTCCCTGCATCAGAGTCCTTCTCAACACAGGGCTTTAAGGAAAATACTACTACATAACTAGAATTTCCCCAAATAATAAACCTATTAGCTATCTGATTTTTTTTTTTTTTTAGAGAGAGAGATTTTTGCTATAGGAAGCTTGCACTTGCCAGAGAGACAGAGAGAGACAGAAAGAGAGAAATCACACCCCCCCCCCCCCAGGAGGGATGGCCAAGCCACAATATCTTCTCCACTCCCCTCTCAGTATTCTGGAGCACACATGCAACACGCACCCGGTGAGTTTCAAGCACCAGGTCTGGGATTCAAACTGTGGTTGACTATGTGGAAGTCCAGCAGCATAACCATTATGCCATCTGCTGGTCCCACTATCCGACTTTTAAATGCATCTCCAGCCATAGTCCTTCTTTACTGACCCTCTGCTGTAGCTGGAGCAGTTGTCTTATTCCCTATAAACATGCCAGTTTGCTTGATCAAAGACCACCTTATAAGCCAACTTCTACATAAGTCCAATTTTATTCTTCAGTGCTCAAATCTCACTCCTTATAGAAAACCTTTCCTGGAGATCCAAACCAAAGCGAGAGCTCAGTGATTCCCAAACCTGGTTCTACATCAGAATTAATGGAAGGACTTGTTTAAAACACAGATTCCTGAACCTTCCCCAAACCTACTAATTGCTTGGATCAGAAAACCTCCTTAGCTCACCAAGATAAATTGGTAAACCTACTTGAAATGAGACCTGTGGAAACCAAAACTGTAAAACATTTTAAATTGCTTCAAACTATTGGTTTAACCAGTGACTGTAATTTAACTAGTGTAATTAGACTCCTATTAGACAGGTGGATTCCTTTGCAAACTACCATATTTAGACACCCATTTTCCCCATCCTCCCACACATCTTCTCTATACAGCTTTCGTAGGTTGAATCGAGTATCAGCAGTGCCCAACCTTAAAAACCTAGATAGAGAGTTATGATTAACCCTATTTGAAAAGACAGTAAAATGTATTTGTTTATTAAGTACTAGTGACGAGATGGATTCTAGGTTAGCGATTTTATGTTCATAAATTCTTTGTGTATCTCTTAATGAATCCTTGTGGTTGTCCCACAAGTGAATGCCTTAGCTCTCTTTTACTCGTGAGAGAATAGAGGCTTGCTCAAGGATAGAGAACTTAGTAAGTGTCCCCACTGAGAATCAGGTGAATCTAAGTCTACCTCTCAGGGAGTTTAATAGCCATGAGTTATTATTGGACCTTAATTTAGGCTGAGGTTCCTAAAATTCTGAATTAAATATTAAAGTTAGGAGCTTTCTCTTTGTATAACCTTGCACATATGCAAAATTTTGCATCCAGTTTCAGAAGCTTCAAGGACCTCCTGAGACCAGTGCTTCTCAGGACATCAACAACAAGTACATACCTCTAGATTCAGCTTGACAGTACAGACTGCTAAATATTCGATAGGTAAATGTTTAAAGAATATTAAGTCATGGGGCCAGCAGGTGGCATGTGATTAAGGCGCTGGACTCCCACATGGCTGACTACAGTTCAAGTCCTAGACCTGGTGGCTTGCATTCTCACTTTCTCTCTCTCTCTCTCTCTCTCTCTGGCGAGCACATGAGTCTTGTTGAAAACTACAAAAGAGTAATAATAAAATTAAATAAATAATTAGTTTTTTTAAGCTAAGTATTAAGCTATTAAAATATGTACCCCATATGCTAAATTTAGCACTATAGATAGAATAGGAAGGAATAATCTAGAAAATGCAATATATGTATTCTCTTGGACATAAGTGTCTGTTGCAAATAGAAGTTAAGTTGTTCTTAATGAGTAGGCAGAGACACCATTTTTTAGACTTCCTTCTTGTTTGGAAATCACACTATAGGACTCATATCTGAATGTAGAAATAAAAATGGGAATAAAGTTTTAGGATAATGGACATAAGAGAGATTTCTGGAGATCCTCTAAGAATACAACCTTTTCACTTACAGGTGAGAAAACCAATGGGCCCATAAAGCCTGCACTTGCCCCACATCACATAGCTAATTAGAGTTGGGCTCCAACCTGGAGTCCAGGACCTCAGATTTTACCCAGTACTTTTTTCCTACCACATGAACTAACCACTAGTTCATGGCATGCACTTTCAAAGAAACAATAGGTATCCCTTGGAATCCATTCCTTTCTAAATAACTGAAACATGTTTTCCCTCTTTTGAAAATAAAACAATAATAGATTCAGCACAGCTATTTGTTTTGACCCTGTAAATGTTGAGCTAAAAGCTGGAGTATACACATATTCAAAAATACGGCACAGGCCAAGAGCCAAGATGCCCCAATGAGACTGGGAATGTTGGCCTCCTGGACAGAATTATAGTCTGGAGTGTCCTAAGGTCAATGGTCTTGACTCAGATGAGTTACTTCTTTGCTTCTTCATTCACTCCACACTTGGTCAAATGCCACAGTCTGGCTGACCCTGGGAACAGAGAGACATAAGATCTAGCCTCTGTCCTCATGAAGATTCCAGGCACTGGAGGGATTAGCAGACAGATCCAGGCCTTGGCCCCAGAGCACAGTCTCCAAGATTTCCCCCTTGGAAAACTGACTTTTTATTTCCTCAGAAGGTTCTGTCCTTAGGGAACCAGCAGTTAGCGTAATGGCTATGTCTCTGGACTCCCACGTAGTCGACTGCAGTTCGCGTCCCGGACCCGGTGGCTTAAAACTCACGCTGGGCGCGTGTACGTGCGTGCCCAAGATTCCGAGAGGAAAATGGAGGAGAAGGGATTGTGGCGTGACCATCTCCCCTGGGGGGTGATTTCTCGCTTTCTGTCTCTATGTCTCTCTGTCTGGCGGGCGAGTGCACGCGCCCTATAGCGAAAACCTCTCCAAAAAAAAAAAAAAAAAAAAAGGTTCTGTCCTTAGAGAAAATTATTTTAAGTTTATATTAGCATAGTATTGGCTAGTGTACATAGTTTTTCCTTCAACAGGCATCCTTCTCCCAGAATTAGTCATGGATCATAACTAGACTAATTAAGGAATAGGAAGTCTGTTTTCTTTCATGAGGCCAATAATTATTACTTTTAGCTTTCCAAGGGTATTTCCAGTTATTTTAAGGTACATTGAAAAATTCCCGGCATAGGGACTAGCAGGTGGCTAGTCCAGTTACATCACTGGACTCCCACTTAGTAGACCACAGTTCAAATCCCAGACCCAGTGCCTTAAAACACACCAGTCCTGTGTGTGTGTGCGTGTCCAAGATCCTGAGAGGAGAGTGGAAGAGAGGGGCTTGTGGCATGGCCAAACACACAAGGGGCGATATCTTGCTTTCTGTCTCTCTGTCTCTGTCTGTCTCTCTGTCTCTCTGTGAGCATATGAACCCCATAGCAAAAAGTTCTCTTCAAAAAAAGATAAAGAAAACTTCCCAACATAAAAATAATTCTCCCCCCCATCATTTATAAACTATGATAAAGTGATAACCACCACTGTCAAGTCAGTGATATGGCAAAACAGACTTCAAGGCGGAGATATGACTGCTCCCAAAAGGTGTGGGATTATTTCATTAGATTAGCAAAAACATGGTGATGATACAGCCGTTTATACGTTACAAGGAAATGAGTGGAAACTACTTTTTAATACTGTCAATTCACTCACAGTAATATCACCCACTAAATTAACTAATAATTCGGCATTTTTGTCCTTCAAATAATTCTACACTAAGCTGTGAAATGGTGATTGCATTTTTGGATTTTGAATTTTTATGGTACTTTAAGTTGCAAGCAACTCTTTTAAGTCAGAAGAGAAAAAGAGTGAGCTCGTGAACAAACACATTTGTGTGTGTTGATATGAACTAAAGCATACAGCAGGAGTTTTGCATCAGGGATTTCTGAATGCATTATAATGCAAATTGTATTTTTAAACCAGCCAAACTATTGATGACTTTCTTGAATGAAATAATTTATTACAGAAGTGTTTTAGTCAGATGACATTTCATCATCAAATAGCAATAAACACAATAGCCATTTCCCATAAGACTGTTCTCTTGAGCCAAGGCTTAAAGAAGAAAATAAAACTTGCCTTGTTCCAAACGTAGTATTGTACTAAACATTTGTTTATTACACTAGAGGAGAAAAGAGCTCTGCCAGACAGACATGGTGGACCGGAAAAACATGCCATTGTGTCAGATCATCCCAAGAAATCGCCATTTTTCCCTCCTTTCCTAATAATGTTTGACAAGTGGAGATGAATTTTTAAAATCCAAGTCTCTTTTATGCCATTCATTGGGATAATACTATAAAATCTCTCCTCGAGTATTACAACATCAATGACCTGTCAGCAGCTGCATAGTTTTTCTTTTTAAGACTGTGTAAAGCTATGGTTAAATTCTAATTTTCTAAAATAGGTTTAAGTATGGGGAGAGCCAAAATGAGGTGCAGTTTTCTTGCTAGAAATCAGACCACAAATTGTACATTGTGCTTACAAAGATGATTAAGGCGGTCCGGCTGCACACCAGCAGTTCGGCAGATTAATTGGAGCGTGCAGATTTGTGTAAAAACATATGTTGGGACTGAAGAAGCTTTTTTCTTTTTTTAATGCTGTTTAAAAGGGTTTTTTTTACAAGTTTCTCGTGTGTAATTTTCACATTATCTAATTCTCTCCTAAAAGTCTGAGAATCAAACTCATATATACCAGGGGTCCAATATTTAAGCATTTTGTCAAAATGAGAACGTCTTATGGGCACCTTTTATCCAGCTTGTTGGTGTTACCTGTATTCATTTAGTAAACCCCGATGAGTTTATTATTTTAAATCGTTGCCTGATGAAAGCAGAGCCACTTGGTTAAACAGGCATTAGACTTAGGAGCCAAATGAAGATGGAACCAGGAACCCTGATACACATGAATACATAATGAACACTTGGGAACTTGAAGTTGGAAATTACTGAAGAAAGTAGGTTTTAATAACCCTCTCAGAGTTACAGGAGAGACTTGAGATAAAGTATGCAAAGTACCTTGTAGAGTGTTTGGAGCTTAGTGGGCAGCTCAGTGAAGGGAAGGAGGGTCTTAGCAAAGGCGGTTCATGGGAGAGGATTAGTGGTAGCTGTATGGGTGGTGCTGAGCTTGGACGCCTGGGCAGTTAACTCAGTTATTTCTAGAAAAATGAAAGAAATCAGAATCTAGTAGCAATATAGGTTGAGCATCCCTAATCTGGAGGTCCCGAATCAGAAATGTTCCAAAATCCAAAACTTACTGAGCGCTGACATGACAACACACCTGCCTCCATGTAACAGGTTGCAGTCCAAATGCAGGCACGCAACTCAGTGTATTCAATGTTCCTAAGGAAATAGAAAGACCCTCCTAGTCTCCTTCAGCTTTTATATATCTTTTCCATGCATGAAGAGTATCCAGAACCTGAAATCCAAAACACTTCTCTTTCCAAGCATCTTGGACAAGCAATACACTTAACTTGTGTTTGCTTAAAGCAGTTGTAAAAGACTGTACATTTAATTCCCTTACCATACACTTAAAATGCCTTTTGTATAGCATCAAAGCAGAAATGTTGCCACAGTCACTGTTCTTTGTGCCCTTTTTTACTCCATCTGTCTGCCCAGAATTTTCCTGCTACCTGTAGTATATTTGTTTTGAAACAGTGAAGAATAATTTATCTTGTTCTGTGGATAAAAATCTCTTCTTTTTCCTCAGTCATTTTGGTTCTTACATTAAATAATGCATAGACTCTGGGTTATCCAACCTCACCTCTTTATGTTTAACTCCGCTTGCTAAATAAATTCCCCTTTTCTTTCTTTCTTGATATCTTTATGTATTTGATATCTCTCTTCCTCTTTGCTACTTTTTCCTCCAGTGCCATAAACATAACTGTGGCACCATGGGGACTCTGGCTAGAAATAGGCTGGAGTCCCTGCAGGCCCCACTTTGGAGACAACATCCCTGCTGATTTTGTGGTAGGGCATGTGTGTGCCTTTTGCCTGCCTGAGTGAAGTGTCAAGTGCTATTAACTTAAGTGGTGCCTGCTTTTGGTGGTGAGATGTGTTCTCTTTTTGAATGAGCTATCAGGCTCATTTCAGATGTCAGGGTGCTGGCCCTTGTCAAGGTTTAGTTTGTCCTGCTACCTGTAGTATATTTGTTTTGAAGCAGTGAAGAATAATTTATCTTGTTCTGTGAATAAAAATCTGGTATAGATTAAAATAAAAATTTGGTATAGATTCACCAAATGTTCTCTCTATGGCTCATATTTGTGTGTACTTCTGAAAAGGAGAAGAGTAGTTAATATTTATGTGGAGGAAGTTCTAGGTCATTGAGCCAAATAGAAAAATTAGTCATAAGTCAGTTTAAAAACAGCAAAAGGTGTTCTCACATACTTGAGTTCCCATCATATTAAAATTATAAATTTAATAATTAGATAAAAGAGACACTGAGCAGTGTTGATAACAAATATCAGTAATTTACCTGAAGGACAACTGGTGGCATAGGGGTTAAGATGCTGAATTCCACATGACAGACCACGGTTCAAGTCCCAGATACTGCAGCTTGAAACTCACACCAGTTGTATGTGTGTGCACTCCAAAATTCCAGGAGGAGAATGAAGGAGAAGAAATTGCAGAGTGGTCATTCCCCCAGGGAGTGACTTTTCACTTCCCCTGTCACTGTCTATCTGCAACGAGTTTACATATATGCCCTATGGCAAAAACCTTTAAAAAATAATAAATAATAATAATAATTTGCCAGCGTTCTTCTGGGCTCTGCCGTTAACCAAAGATAAGAGTTGGGCAGGCCATGTGCTTTGGCCCACAGGACCTCTGTTGTTGATCAGAAAAATATTGGAAAAACACTGGCGTTCTGGGATCACAGGACTTACAAATTCAGGGAGTTGGATAGCCGCCTGTGAGCCCAGGGCATCTGTGCGGCAGTACAGAGGCCTCTATAAATACAGGTTACACTGATACACACATTTACCTATACACCTTAGTTCCAAGAAGAGCCGTGATCATAACCTGAGCTGCTGATTGGACTTGGGACTTTTCTACACAAAGCAACTTGAAAACTTGCTCTCCAGTGACCCATGGAAAAACTATTGCCGTTACCTGGTGCAGATAACCTATTTGAGGTTGAGCACCTCTCTGGAGTTCAAGTACTTTTTACAGAAAGAATTGGTATTTAAGCTATATTTCTTGAACCTAAGATTTATTGTAACTGAGAAATGACTTGCCCAAAGTTTAATTTGCCCTTCTATTTGTTATGACTTGTTCGTTTGACACTCACTATAACAGAAAAACAGCTGAAAACACACCGCACATAATGACGCCTTGGATATTATCATTACTGCAATCTTTTTATTCTCTGTCCTTCCCATTGTGTGTTTGGATGCAACTTCCATAAAGTCAATTGTTTGATAATGCATAAGATCATATTATACCCAGTACATAGGCCACTAGTGTAGCTGACTGTTCAACCTCTAACCTGCTCTCCTTCTCCTCCTGCTGCTGTCTCTCCCTCCAACTCTGCTCTTTTCTTCAGCACCAAACCTCTTGAAAGAGTCATGCATACTCAGAGTTTTTACTTCCTCAAGTCTCTGCCGTCTTTCTCCCTATCACTGGGCTCTTCCTGCTCTTACAGGACCTCCTGGTCAGACCCAACAGCCATGTCTGAGTCTTTATCTTTTAACCCCTCTCCAATCTCACTCTTGACATACAGGATACTACTCACTCCAGGTTCTGCTTCCACCCCATTGATGGCTCTTTTTATTTTTTTTAAAGAACTGTTTATTTCATTTAATTTCATTTAATTTGTTATTATTGTTGTTGTTGTTATTATTATTATTATTAATTTGCTGTAGGGCATGTGCACACATCAGAGAAAGACAGAGAGAGAAGGGGTGGGAGAAGTGAGAAAGCAAGCCACCAGGTCTGGGATTGGAACTGCAGTGGGCCTTTGCCCCCCATGCCGTCTGCTGGTCTGGTCCCCCATTGATGTGTTAAACTGCACATGGTTCTTTGCTGCTTCCTTTCCTCCTCCTGCCTTTTATATCCTCAGCCCATTGTTTCCAACCTAACAGCATTCCCTGCTTACTCCCCTAACCCTCCTGTCTATACACCTGTCTTCAATGTGATTTTCAAATGTCTGTTATCAGTTTAGATCTGTTTCTTAGATCCTGATCTAGTCTTTAATTGCCTGCCACACTGATTTTCAGACTGACTTCTAAAGAAATCCCAAGTTGCCAAATGCTGATGCCATTATTCTCTGCCCTGCCCATTCCCTTCTTCTTACTTACATCCTTCTTCATCTTACATTCTCCTTCTTATCCCTCAAAACCAAATATAAATTTTACTTCTTTATTGAAATCGTCCTCAAATATCACTCTCCTAACCTCGTCACCACTGTTGAAATGTGGTAGAGTTTCAAAACTTACAGTGCAGGGACCAGCAGTTGGCGTAATGGCTATGTCGCTGGACTCCCATGTAGTCGACCAGGGTTCAAGTCCTGGAGCCGGTGGCTTAAACTCACATCGGACATGTGTGTATGCATGCCCAAGATCCCGAGAGGAGAATGGAGGAGAAGGGATTGCGGCATGGCCATCCCCCGTGGGGGGGGGGGGGGTGATTTCTTACTTTCTGTCTCTCTGTCTCTGTCTTTCTGGTGAGCACACACACCCTATAGCAAAAACCTATCCAAAAAAATAAATAAATAAAAAATTACAGTGCAATAATTAGTAGTTGTGGTTTTAAAGTCTTTTTAAAGAAAGAAGTATTATATTTATTATTATTATTTTATTTATTTATTTATTTATTTATTTTTTTTGACCAGGGAGAAACAGAGAGAGAAGGAAAGTGAGAATTCAAATCACCAGGTCCAGGGTTCAAATTGTGGTTAGCCATGTGGGAGTCCAGCACCCCACCTGTTGGCCCCTGTGGTTTTATAGTCCTAACTCACATTTTCATTAGCAAGGATACTATATGATTAAGAATGATACAAAGATATAAGGACCATTTTTTTGTTAGTCTAATGTAGATGCTTTTATCTTCTAACTTGGTTACCTTTTAACCTCTTTAAAATTGCTTACATAGTTGAGAAAATTATTCAGTTTTTTGTTACTTGAATATCCTGTTCTTCATTGTATCCAGAATTATTTTAAGATTATGGTAGATATTTAACTTCTCAAAATGTAGTTAACTAATAGTAAATAAGTTGGAATGTTCTTATAGCAACTTTTGTGATCATTCACATATTAATTTTATTAATTTTCAAACAACTGGATTTTAATTGAGTTTGTAGAGTAGTTCTGTTCTATCACTTGAGGACTGGTTTTTGTTTGAAAAACATTATTCTTTTGCTTTAATTTTATTATATAGTTGCAGGAATCATAGCAAAAGATCAAACATTAGGAAACATGTATAACATATTTAATATTCTGTAAATAAATAGGAAAGTGATTGTATCCACACATTTTTATAGGCATTATGCAACCTACATTATAAAATTGAATTAAGACCAGTAGATTTTTTGCTTACCTAAAAAGATAAAATATTGCCCTGCACTTAAAGAAAAATGTGATAATTATAATTATATATTTTTAAGACTAGTTTTAGTATTTTATCTCAGGCATGTGTTTTTTAAGTTTTTGAAGTTATAATTAGTACATCCTGACAGATAAAAATTAATATTACCTTTTGGATGTTTTAGGTTGTCTAACAAAAAACCAATTTTATGAATTAAAAGATTTGTCTTTGAGTACAAAGTGATAAGTAGCTTGTCAAAAGGTGATGGTATTAGAATGTTAAAAATTTCAATTAGTCTCAAAACAAAATCATTGCTTAAGTATATTTTAATAATGCATAGTGATTACATCAAATTTATAACATTAAACACTGAATAATAATAATGAATTTTTTATTTCCTTATTCAAGAGAAGATGCAAGATATAAGGACTTATCTTTATTCTAACTCAACAGGAAGAGGAATAAATGTAAAAGGACTATAGGACAAAACAGATCAATAGAACTTTCCAGGATTCCCTCAGTTATCTCTGGACAAGTCACCAGACCTGGTTCCTAACTCCTAGGAATTACCAATAAGTCTCCGGGAACTTGCTTGGCCACTAAATACTTCGCCCTTCTCTAAGTTGGCATCTTCTAAAAAGCATAAGACACTGTTCAAATGTAAATTGGTGCTGTTTTCTCACATTTGGAAAATAGGAAAGCAACTTTAATTTTAGTTCTCCATTTAATCTAGATCTCTCCCTTCAGACTTACCTATAATAAATTAGTAAAGTAAAAGTCTGCTTTTCCCAATGTCTCCCAAAATATAAAGCAAGAAGAAGCTAAGGAAGTAACTTCTAGAATGATGGTTTCTAATGCCTTCATTCTCTGGAGACCTACTGTCTTCTAACTGGGTAATTTATGTACAGTAATTGTTCAAAGAAATTGACACCCCCACATATGTGCAAGTTGAGTAGTTTCAAAACTGCAAACTATTGATATTTTTTGAGCTAATTATTTTTAGTCTTTCAGCAAAAATATAGAAACATTTTAAATAAAGCTTAATCAGATTATGATAAGCATGCTTAAAAAGAAGATAGTGTTGAGGAAATGCATACTGTAAATCTGTGATCTTTTCTGTTTTTCAAGGTATGTATTAAATAAAAAGTATGTAGCAAGTCTAAGTAAAATTAAGACACAAATTGAAAACTGCTGTTTTAATATTTCAAACTACATATTTTGTACTTGCTGAATGAATGATATAATCCTAACAAATTAAATTAAATAAGAGAACAAGTTCCTAATATTAACTGTCTCTCACTTAAATTGAGACAAAATTCAAATATTACAGTATGAGTCTTAAAAGCTTCCTCTTAAAATTATAGCCAACATTAGGGCCGATAGGTTGCATAGTGGTTAAGCCACTGGACTCCCTCATGACTGACAGTGGTTTAAGTCTGGATGAGTGCATTGCCCAAAATCCTGAGAGGAGGATGGAGGAGAAGGGATTGTGATGTGACCATTCCCCCAGGTGTGTGTGCGGGGTGGGGGGAGTGATTTCTCCCTTTCTGTCTGTCTCTGTCTCTCTGGTGAGTGCATGCAACCTATAGCAAAAATGTCTCAAAAAAAAAAAGTATGTCCCATGTGTGATATTCTTCCTCCTCTTGAAAGTTATTTCTTCTATCTTCTTTTAAAAATACCTGTTCTTAGAAGGGATTGCGGCGTGACCATCTCCCCTGGGGGGTGATTTCTCGCTTTCTGTCTCTCTCTCTCTCTCTGTCTCTCTGGTGAGCGCACGCGCCCTGTAGCAAAAAACCTCTCAAAAAAAAAAAAAAATCTGTTCTTTTAAAATATCCTTTGGGAGCAGCTACTGACCATCTGAAGTCATTATACCTCAGAGTTTTCAAAATTGACATAGGATTGTTAGTCCTACCAAAGTCTAGAACCAGCAGGTACACTTGATGAGAGAGAATTCTTTCAAATGGCAGCTGTTAGTCTGTTTCAGTACCAGTAATGCTTGGTCCATAAATAAGCCTACAGGGCGTTATAAATGTGTCTGGAGCTCTGGGTGATTGATCTGTGTTGGGTATATCATGAAAGTAGACAGAAGGCACAGGGTTGCTTCCCTGTGGAAATCATGATGGTAAACTGCCATCTGTGTCCCTGTTACAGACCCCTCTGATCTGATTGTGGACATAACAACTTTACACACTGGACTTTGGTCTCTTGGGATCTTCAGAGTCTTTCTATGAAGTCTAAATAAAATAGTGCCGTGCTCTTCAGCCTCAAGCACAGACTTTGGCAAAGGACTGACTGTGTTGCCAGCTATCTTTCTCAGCCTTAAATTCTGGACATGTTTTTCTAAGAGTTGTGACCATTCAGAAGAATAATTAGAAATAGACTGTGGTAACCTAACAGGTATGAAAAGTGTGCCGGTATGGCAATAGTATGTGCCACAAAGATTGAACTAAATATAAATTAAAGAGGAAAAGTCTCAGACCCACTTTCCTGTAAACGTATTAGAGCAAAGTTGCTGAGAAAATGAGTATGAGAAGCAACCACTAACTTTCCTCCAACTACATGAGTGAACCTCCATGGCTTTCCGGCTTGAGAAGGAGAAAAGCTCACCCAGCCAAGGCAAATGATTAAGTTAAGCCAATAACAGTTTTTTTTTCAAACCATTCGGCTCCTGTTGCATATACTATAAGGTTCGAGATCTAGACTAGACCAATGCCAAAGAGCTATGCAAGAGGAGCCAGAGGTGGTGTGGTGATTAAGGTGCTGGATTCCCACATGGCCAACTGTGGTTTGAGTCCTAGACCTGGCAGCTTGCTTTTTCGCTTTCCCTCTCTGTCTCTCTCTGGTCAAATTAAATAATAATAATGATACATTAAAAATAATTTTCTGGGCCAACAGGTGGCGTGGTGATTAAGGACGCTGGACTCCCACATGGCTGACCATGGTTCGAGTCCTGGACCTGGTGGCTTGTTTTTTTCACTTTCTGTCTCTCTCTCTCTCTGTCCCTCTCTGGTCAAATTAAAAGTAAATAAATAAATAAAGTTAAATAAAATAATTCTTTAAAAAAATTAATAACAAATTCAAAATATACTACATAACTTTTCTACCTGTCATCCAGCTGCTTAACAAACAAGCATTTAGAATCTACTATGGGCCATATACCACTACGTGCCAGGAAATAATGAAGTAAGCATGAGACTTGCCTTCATAGAGTAGACTGTCTAGTGGAAGAGATAAATATTAAACAAACACCAGCATGTATGTACTCGTAACATCTCTTACGCTTATATTTTAGCATGAAAGACCAGTCATTTCGTCATTTTGTTCTTAAATCCCTCAGAATCAGAAATCCTGTAATATCGAATAAAATCTATAAATTCATATAGGTTTTATTATACCGTACATCTTTAGAGCCATACATAGCTCATTTAAAAAAATGAATAGAAAATTTAATCATTGTTTATGCAAGATCAAGAATAGGTATTATTGGGACCAGCAGATGGTATATTGGTTATGTCACTGGAATTCCACATAGTCAACCCTGGTTCAAGTCCCAGGCCTGGCAGCTTAAAACTCACACCGGGTGTCTGGGTGTGTGGGTGTGTGTGTGTGTGCGCCCAAAAATCCCTCAAGGAATATGGAGGAGAAGGGTTTGTGGCATGGCCATCCCCTCGGGAGTGATTTCTCACTTTCTCTCTCTCTCTCTCTCTCTCTCTCTCTCTCTCTCTCTCTCTCTCTCCAGTGAGTGCACACACACTATAGCAAAAATCTCTCTCAGAAAAAGGAATATTTACTACTTAATATTTAGTAGTGCATGAGTGTTTGAACTCAACCACTTGTCATAACTAGCTGGTCATATTTATCTTCCTGCTTCCTTCAACAAATGTTTCTTTAAAAAGTAATAAGGGATTTCTTTTTGCAAGGCCTTTTTTAATAATAGAATTGGGTGGGGTTTCTCTGTCTTCAGTATTAAACTTTACTAATCTGACAAGGACTTCAGCTACATCAACAACCAGGCAAAATGGAAGGTCTTTTGTAAGCAGAAGGCACTCATGGATTACTTCAAATATCATCTTGCATTGGCCTCAGCCTGGCCTGTTAGTTCAAGCCCTAAAAATAAACACCTATTAATCAGCTAATGGCAACATGGGTGGACCAGCTCTCTGACTGCAAGGACCTCAGTCTAACCTCATTCAATAGCTTGTCTTATGTCACCCAGGATGAGGCGGTTTGCAGCCAGGAATGCCTCTAAAAGAAAAGACAGTCACAAGCTTAACTAAATGTTTAAAATAACCTCCGAAACGCCTCTCCACATTGACAGATTGCTTTCAACTCGGTGAAATCAAACCACAGCACCAGCCCCAGTGGCTTTGTGGGGCCATCTTAGAGCCACAGAGTTTGTAAAATAACACTGCAGGTTCGGTCAGAGCATCCAAGTGTAGCTTTTCCTTGTCTTGCTTTTAATCAAAAAGCAGTCAAAGGGGAACTCACTCCTGGAAGTCCTTATCTTCATAAAATGCAGCTAATGATGCCTGTTAAGTTAAATAAAGTTGTTTGTAGCTCACTAAGGAAACTGTTCACCATTCACCTTGTGCCCGCAGACTTCTCAAAGAATACAAATTGGAAGAACCCTGTGGAGCTGGGCTGTGACTGTTTATATACACATACTTCGTCCCGGTGACTCCGGAAAGTTGAGCCTTCAGCGTAGTTTTACATTTTTTTGAATGGCAGCCTTTTTTTTTTTTTTTTTTTCCTGTATGAAGTGGAAATAGTGTGAGGGGGTGGATATGTTTTAATGTATACTTTTCTTTAATGTATTTATCCCCAAATAAGTGAGCTGCAGTAAATACTTTGGCCCTGCACAAAGTAAATATTTACCTCACAGATTCCACAGAGAAACATGGCCTAGAATATTTGGGTTTCAGGAAAGAAGATCACCCTGGGCAAAGGGCTGCTGTGCATTCTACATGCTCTTGCTAGGAATGGGCTTCCCCTAGTGTTGTGTCCCATCAGGACTTCCAAGCATCTTAGTCTGCTTTAAGGGGCCTCTTCAGTTCTCATTCATACCTCGAGCGTCCTTTCCAGCTGTGTTCTGTGTGCCTACAATCTCTCTTTTGAACTTCCCAGTGCTGTCTGAAAAGCTCCCATGCTTTTTCTGTCTGCATGTGCATCTCACTCCACCTGAAGTGTCCTCCCTCTTACCCACTCAGTGAACCTTGACTTCACGACCTGCTCCACAGATTGCCTCACCTGTGCTCAGAGCCTTCCCTGACCTTTCCAGGGAGAGTTAAGTGCTTCCTCCTCTGCGCTCCCACAGGGCCTCTGCACAGCTCTCTTACAACATCTGTCTCCTCCTCCTACCCTGATCTTTTAACCTGCTTGTCTCCCTTACAGCTCAGAGCCCCTGGAAGACAGGAAGTGTGTTCATCTTATCTTTGCATCACCAGAACATGGCATCCTCTTCAGGAAGGCATAAAGTATTACTGTCCCTATTTTGCAGTTAGGATAAAAAAAAAAAAAAAAAAAAAAAAAAAAAAACAGGAGATAGCATTGCAGCTGACTTTACTGAGAACGAGGCACAGTTAGGTTGGTCCATGCGCTGTCAGTCACTCACATGTCATCTTAAACAAGGTATCTCACATCTGAGAACCTCTGTTTCCTGAGTTGTCAAGTCAAAATAATGCACTTTTATAGGACTAGCTATATCACTATACAATTTGTAGTCATATTTTAAGATCTGTGAAGTATTCTTCCTATTACCACCAGAGAAACAGAATCAGTATTTACCAGGGCCACCCAATGGTTAAGTCAGCTAGATCCCATCTGGCCAATCTCCCTGTTCAACTTCCAGACCCATTTGCTTAAAAACACACCAGACATTTATGCATGCATGCCCAAAATCCTGAAAGGAGGGATACTTGGAGGAGAAGGGATTCTGGTGTGACCATGCGCAGAGGGTCAGTGAGGTAGGTGCTTTCTCACTTTGTCTGTGTCTCCAGTAAGCACCTTCTAGCAAAATTTTAAAAAGATTTGGGGGCCAGACAGTGGTACAGTGGTAACACAAGGCTTTGTGAAGGTCGCAGACCTGGAAAGGTTCCAGTTCATTCTAGAGACCTCCCTGAACACACCAGATACACGTGTGCCCATTACTGGGTCTGGCTAATGCTGGAGGTGGATTGCAAAACTGAGACCCTGCAAGGTGTCTGTCTCTTTCTCCTTCCCTTTCTTTTACTCTCTCTGCAAAGAAAGGCACTTTAAAAAGAAAACAAACAAAGCATTTCTGTCCTTAGACTCATATTTGTCGCCTGTAATTCTCTGATAATGCAGCTTCATTAACCTTGAGAAAACAAAGGGTGTGGGCAGTTTTAGTTGCTGGTGTTGGCCACTGGGATCCCTAAAGCTCTGTGGCATGATCACCCATCTTCCTTGAAGGCCAGTCTCAGCGTCCCAAAAGTTTTCTGTGTTCTTTTGGAAGGACCACTCCAGACAGCGGCCATCATTTGTTTCCTGTCATATGTTCCCTTCATCTCCTTTCCAGAGTCTTTAAATACTAGTTTAGAATGGTTTTCTGTTCTTTCCGTTTTATGTTTCTATTGAGGTTAAAAAAAAATAGTTAACGTTAAATGTACCATCTTCAATTTTGTAAGTGTACAGTTTTAAGCATATTCACATTAATATTGCAGCAGTCTCTAGAACTTTTTCATCTTGCAAAACTGAAAGCCTATGCCCATTAAACACTTATTTTCCCTCTCCTCCTCCGCCCCTTGGCAACTACCTTCCTTTTTTTTTAAATGAGTGATTTTTTATTTTATTTTACTCATTGTCATTTTATTTTTTTGAAGTTGATCAGAGACAGAGAGAGAGAAGGAAAGTGAGAAAGCAAGCTGCCAGATCCAGGACTCAAATCCTCAGTCAGCCATGTGGGAGTCCAGCCGCCTCACTCACCACGTCACTGCCGGCCCCACAACTACTTTTCTACTTTGTTTTTCTTTGACTTTGACCACTTTAGATACTCATGAATGGAAGCATACAGTTTTTGTCTTTTAGAGATTGGTTTATTTCATTTTACATAATTATGTTCCTGAGCTTCAGTCATGTTGTAGCTTGTAACAGGATTTCTCTCGTTTTTAAGGCTGTATAATATTCCATTGTTTGTGGATGCCGTGTTTTCTTTATCCATTCATTCATCCATCAAGCACTTGAGTTGTTTTGTTCTCTTTATCTCTTAAAAATATTTAAACCATGTATTATAAAAATGAAATATTAAACATGGCAAGATTTTTCACAAAATGCTCTTAGTCTAACAGGAAATGTGTTTAGGGTGGTACGATGAAACAAGGAGACAGTGCCATGAAATTGGTGCGCGTGATCCCCCTCTGCTGTACGGCTATGGGGCCTAACTGTGGGAACGTCATGAAGAACAGACGTGCATATTGAAATTACAGTCACACTGACGTCATCAACCTTTTCTGTCTAGTCTCTTTTGAAGTAGTTTCTCCTGGTCCCATGAGGCTAATCATACCTTCATATTTAAAAGCAGGAATGTCTGTGCGAACTGGCCTTTCCTGCTGTCTGGCTAGACTTATCTAGTCCCACTATAAATTTAGGAATTTTCCTGACTGGTTTTCTCACATTTGTTATCTTTTAGTTCCAAGATTTTCAACTTGGGTTAGTCTGGCTATAGTACTCCTCAGTACTCCCTTGATTAATACTTTACTAATCCCAGTTCTTTTTTCCAGTAGGTTCATTTCCAGGTGTCTAGACAAAGACCTGTCCATTCATAGGGAGGTGGGCAGTGTGGGGTAAAAGGGAGAAGAGTTTGGAGGTGTTTCCTTATTACATTCTATTTGGCAGAATTTTTGGAATGGGGCAGAGTAAATATATACAAATTGAAGTGTGATGGAGCTTATTTATCCTTAAATCCCCCTTGACTTCAGGAAACAAATGCTATTATACCTGCTTTGTAGAGGGAGAAATTAGGACACAGAAAGTTTAAAATTAAAGGCACAATGAAGATGATGTTTTCCAGCCTTCACGTGAAACAGAGGAAGGATTAACCCAGTGGGGAGGGGTCCTTCGGTAAAGCAGTTGTTTCCAAACTAATTGTACAGGACCCTCACCTAGACAGTGAGACAGAGAGGGCTTTGGGAATTTTTTTTTGTTTGGTTTTGTTTTGTCTTTTCCATCAGAGAGAGAATGTGTGTGCATGGGAGGAGGAGGGAAAGAGCATGAGTAGTGTTTTTGACAGGTCTTGCTATTGTGATCCTCTGCCTCCGCCTCCCAGTCAGGTTCATAAAACCTCAAGGATGACAGACGTTTTCTACCGGCCAGGATGGCCTGCCGGTCTTGTCGAGCATTACTGTCCACCCCACTACCTCGGGTCTGTCTCTTTCTGTGGCCAAGCCTCTTCTGCTCCTTCAGTTCACTGCCCTGTGGGTAACCAGCCATTCTCTGGAGTTGAACCAGTTTGCCTTTCCATTCCCTCTACAGTTTCCCTCTCCACTTGGAAATGTCCCTGGCTCAAAGCTTCATCTTGTGCATCCAGATTTTTAAAATACAATTAGGCCTGGGTATGGTGGCATGCACTGCTAAAAATGCACTGCCCCACAGTCGAGAATCACCTGGGAGACCTGGGTTCAATTCCCAGTCCAACCTAAAGGCAAGCTGCAGTGATATGTGCCTGCAATCACAGCAACTCTGGGAGACTGAGGCAGGAGGATCACAGACTCAAGGCTGGCCTGGGCAAGCAAGACCCTGTCTAAAAGGAAGACCCAGGTGTGGTGGCATGTACCTGTTGTCCAGCTGGGAGGTGCAGGCAGGAGGGAATGGCAGTGAGATCCTGTTCTAAAACTAAATTATTTTTTAAAGAAATGTGTGTGTGTGTGTGTGTGTGTGTGTGTGTGAGAGAGAGAGAGAGAGAGAGAGGAGAGAGAGAGAGAGAGAGAGAGAGAGAGAGAAATCAGGTAGCATCGCGACAGGCTTACATTTAAAGTACTGTAACTCTAAAGTAGACGTTTGCATTTTGTTTGTGCTGAGCTTAATTTTCCCTTTCTACTTTGCTGTTTATCGAACATGGTTCTTTGGGGAAACAGTGGGGGTGCGGATGCTTTACAAACCTCACGGCAACATGTAGAAGCCATAGGATTCTCATTTTCTTAAAGGAGCACTGTTGAAAACAGCACAGAGATCGTTTTGCAGGGTTTATACGTTATTGAAAAGTAACGCTCAGAGACGCATAGGCTCCTGCTGAACCCTGGGATGACCCAGGCGCGGAGGGCAGGTATTTGTGGTTCAGCAGTGCGACTCCATGTGTCATACACAAATACAGTTCACTTTATTAGTGTGATATCTCTTCACTCATCTTAAACACCTTAAGGAATTTGGAAAGAGAGGAAGAAATAAAGCAGATGAACCTGCTGAGATATGGCCAGGAACAGTAGTACTTCATTTTGATTGATGTTTTTACAACCTTATCTTCTAGATAAAAGCTACTGTAAACAAAAGCCTACCTAAACTGATTGTATCTAAGGGAAGGGAGAGCCACCTGTGTGCGGCTGTTGACTCCGCCATGCTTCTCAGCCGGTTCCTGTGCACCCGCACAGCCACCACCTCCACCTCCACCTCAGTAGTGACATCTAGGCACTGGTCCTCTTGGTGTCTGAGGCTGTAAACCACAGCATCATTTTCCTCATAACGTCCTAGAAAGCATAGGTTCCTAACAGCAGTCTAATAGCAATCCCGTCAGTCAGGGAGCTAGCTCTCAAAAGTGTATAGTTTGGAAATATTTTTCAGGCTTATTTTCTCCCTGTTAAAAGTTACTTTCCTGGGCCAGCTGGTGCTGTGGAAGTTAAGGTACTGGATCTCGCATGTCCCACTGTGTAGTTCAAGTCCCAGACTGGCGGCTTGAAAAACACATCAGACACATATATATGTGTGCCCAGGATCCTGAGAGGAGAAAGGAGGAGAAGGGACTATGGTGTGGCCATCCCCCTGGGAGGTTATTTCTCACTCCCCACCCTTTGTCTTTCTCTGGTGAGTGCACGTACCCTATGGCTCTCTGGTGAGTGCACGTACTCTATGGCAAAAACTTAAAAAAAAAAAAAAAAGAAAAGAAAAAGAAAAATTCCTTTCTTATATGGCAGAAAGTTACCAGAAATTATGTGTGTGTGTGTGTGTGTGTGTCCTTTTTTTTTTTTTTTTTCCCCCCCCAAATGCACGATTGCACTCAGCTTCTCCTGGAGCAGGGGTCTCTCTAGTGGTATTCATATTCCATATTTATTGGCTGGTTCCTGTGGCGTTGAAATACAGGCCACCCTCATGAAGCTTATGTTCTAGACTAGATTATGCATACTTTGTTTTTCTCTAAAATTCATTTTTTTGTTGCTTTCCTTTTTCTGACCATTTTTCCTAATGACCTAAACATTTCCAATTTTTCACTTATTTTTCCTTTTTTCTAACATTTGCCTTCATGTATCTATAAAATTGGGCAGTTTTGCTTTTGAGGGCTGAATTGGTTAGCCAAAGAGATTTGCTTATCATGAAGTATTTATTGTGAATAAGGGAAAAATTTAACTACCCATTTAGGGCAAGTCGGAATCTGACATACCTGAAGCACTGTGTCACATTTGGTTAATGATAGATTTATAGGAAAACATGTATCAGCCTTAATCCTTCATTTACTTCACCTTGCCAAGGATGAAAATTCCAAGAATTTTTTATTTTAAGCAGACTTTTATATATCCAGAACCCATAAATCTCGTTGTTCCTTGAGATTAATGTCTAACTGAACTCTGGGTTACCTTATGATCTTTTGAGACTGAGTCATGGGAAAAGACACCTTATTCTTCTATACCTAATAATAAAAGAGTACGTGAAAAAACATATTTATGGTATGCAATATTTATGTAATAAAATCTTTTCTATTATAATGTATTTCTAATTTCTAATATTTAGAAAATCAGAAATGAAAAAAGTTAAGAAATAATCTCAACATTTACCAGAGTGAGTCTATGGTAAACTAACTGGTGAACTCCAAAATGGACTAACTACAACACTGTCAGCCCAAGCTTTGCCAACTTGATGATCTCTATCCATTATGGTTGTCATATCAATTATAAATTCTCTGGCATCCGACATTAAATCAGCTGAAATGATGGGTTAGCCTTTGGAGGGTTTCCCTGGGGAAATAACTGAGAAAACATGCAATAATTCACACAACCAATTTTGTAAGCTACCCCCAACTTTTGGAAGAAGGCTGGGGTATATAAATTCTAGGTAGATAGATATGATTTGCACCCAAGGTCCTCAGGAAGTATTTTCTCACTCAGACTACTTACATGCTTTCAAGGTAAACATGGCCTTAGGGGTTTTTGTTTTTGTTTTTTAATAGGGGAGAGAGCAGAACTGGGAGGAGGGTGGGGCTGAATTTTCACAAGGTCTCACCACATCACCATCCTCCTACCCTAGCCTCCCAGTTAGCTAGGAATATAGGCACTGGTTTGTTTAGGCTGGACCAGGAACCGAACCCAGGCTTCCCGTGTGGCCTCAGCCACCAACCACTCAGTAGTGCCTTCTCACTTGGCATTATTTGGGCTGGGCCTACCCAAAGCACTTTGAGAGTCTGGGATTTCTGTTTCTTTCACTACATTTGTTGTCTCTTTCTTCTTCCCATTTGAGGATGTGCACTTCCCTTCCCCGTGCATCCTCATTTAAAAGGGAAACCAAGCCTATCACCTTCCAGTTTTATACCTAAATCATTGCAATATGCATCTGTCCCCACCTCTCTCCGTGTCTTTTGGGACCCCTAAACACACCTTTCATTTTCCTCCCCCAAAATGGACGTACCATGAGAAAACTAAAGGGTTAATATGTGCATACGCATAACGTAGTTGAAAACTCACCTTGTCTAGTAAAACTTCTAGGATACTTTGTCTGCTCTGAAGCTGTTCTTTTACTGTGAGCCCTTGGGCATTTTGTTTATTCTGTTGATACATCCTACACTTAAAACGTGAGTAGATTTGTTCCTATATTATTGAAGTTTAAGTTGTATATGCTTTTTAAGAGAGGAACCTTTCTTCTGTGACTTGTGCACTACACTGGATGGATATGCAACCTTTATGTAGAGTCTTACTAGGGAAATGAAGAAGGACGGACCCACTCCAGGAATAAACATTTCCTCAAGGAAACAGAGACTGAAGACCACAGATTAAAGATAAAATAGCTTCTTCCTTTGTTTTCTATATTTTCCCTTCTAAAGAGAAATTTACAGTAGTCCAGAAAGACCGTAAGTGTAGCATCTCAGTCTACCCGACATAGGACAAAGTGAAGTCAAAATTAAGCACTTTTCAGGTCATTTAATATACGTGTGAAAATGTTGAATTTTATAATCTCCAAGGAGAATTTCAGGTTATGGTTGTGTATTTACATATTTTTAAATTTTTCTTCAGAATAATGTATTTTCTGTTTATTTCCTATGAGGCATAAAGGCCTGAAGTAAATCAGTATTTAAGATATATTTTTACTGTTGTTATTTTCAAAATTATAGTAGGTTGTTTCAAAGAGATCGTTTGTTTTTAATAACTGAGATTCCTGAACTGAGCAAAAATACTCAGATCCAGGGTTCTCGTTCTTTAGTCTTTTCACTTTGCAAACACAAATCTGCCAAGCCAAATAAATAGATAAATAAATAAATAAATGAAACAACCAAGTACTTTCATTTCATTGCTACATACGTCCAAAAAGAACGAATATTTGCATTGTATATTGACCATAGTGCCAGAACCTGATGATGTTCTGGTACGTGATCGCTAATCTATCGTTATTGTACACATATTTACACACAGGGCATAATGTCCCCGTACTTTGCACATAAACATGTACAAGCATATTTCACTTGGACTGAGAAGTTATTTACAACTCTGTCTGGAGATACATACAACAGCAATGAACAAGTGCATAACCAATCTACAACGCACAGATTAAAACTAAATAAACAGTGTAAGCGTTTATTTTAAAACAATTACAAGATGTTTTATATTTCTCCTTCGTTCTGAACTGTGTGTTTGAAAATGCACTCTTCATAAAAACCACATGCAAGTCTTTTTGATGGTGAAACAATTGACTCCCAACAGCCACATGTCTGCACATATCCTCAGAAGATAGCAAAGGCCCCACACAGCAACTCAAGATGAGAAAGGAAAAAAAACATTGTGTGTGTGTGTGTGTGTGTGTGTGTGTGTGTGTATGAGAGATTCTTTACTGTTTCTTTTAAAGAAAGATTTTTCTCTTTGTGAATTGAAATAAAAGATTTAGGCTGGGAATAAAAATTCTAATCAATACAACTAGGTTTGTTTTTATTGTTTGATGAAAACCCTGGTGAACAGCAAACCTCACAAAAATCATCAAATCATGCTTTCGTCCACTTGTCATCCTTCAACTGAAAATTGTTGTATTGACTTGGTCCAGATTTATATTATAGGATCCCTGTGCACTGTGAATCTTTTTGTATGTGATCATGGTCATTCTGCTCATTGGGAAGAAGTATTAGGTCAATTTCATGAATTTCCCTCATTTGCTGTAGAGAGGCAAATTGTTTAATAGTACATGAGTCCCACCACTCCTCACTAGCTTATTGTGTTACCAAAAGAGACATAAAAGCATACTAGTTTTTAAATGTATGTAGTGATTTTCTCATAGATCTGAAAACATGCATAACCCCAGTTAATGGCACAAATATAAGATCACCTCCACACTAGAGATGTTTCAAGTGCAAAAATGGGGCCTTTGGGCTTCACCGTATCATCCTGCATAGCAAGTCTGAATCTTCTCTTTAGGGAAGACAGATCTCCACTTCACATGCTCACTTAGACCCGTTGCTTCCCTCAATTTTCCTCATAACTTACTCCAGCTGTTTATTTCCGTTTATATGAACAGGCTGTGGCAGTGCTCTGGATTTACTCCTCTTTCCTCATGTTTAGACTCTGCCCCCGTAACTCCTATCCCCCTTCGCAGCGTCAAGCATTTCTCTTCCCTGGACGTGATGTGGAGATTCTCTAATTCTCATTCCCTAGCTCACTTCTATCTGATCGGTAAGGGCTTTAGATATTTGAGAATCTAATCATTTAAATTTCTTTTGCCTGAATTACGGGTTGCGTTTCTATATACTTCCTAAATGTGGTGACACTTAAATGGAAATGAGTAGTTAGAGAAACTTTTTGGTGTGGAACTATTGACTTCAGACTTAGAAGAATTATTCCCTGTAGACAGATGGATCCTAACTCATATACTGGGCTTTTGATTAGTCACCTTGCTTCTGGGCCTCTGCTTTTCTATCTTTTCCAGGTGTCGTAAATATTTTTCAAAGTTGAATGGCTGTTATAAATTGCTATATAAACATAGGTATTGTGAGAGACAGTAGAGTATAGTAGTGACAAGCACAAGCCTTAAAGCTAGGCTGCCTGGGTTCAAATCCGGACCCTCTTTGTGCCTCAGGTTTTTCCTCTGTGAGGGTTATCTTAGTGCTGCCCTCAGAGGGTGATAGTGAGTATTGAGTCGGTCTGTATGTGTAAGTGTTTGAAACACTGGCCGTCACTTAATAGGTGTTGAGGGACCAGCAGTTAGCGTAATGGCTATGTCACTGGACTCCCATGTAGTCGACCGCGGTTCGAGTCCTGGACCTGGTGGCTTAAAACTCAACGCCGGGCGCGTGTGCGTGTGTGCCCAAGATCCCGAGAGGAGAATGGAGGAGAAGGGACTGCAGCGTGGCCATCCCCTCTGGGGGGTGATTTCTCACTTTCTATCTCTCTGTCTCTCTCTGTCTGTCTGGTGAGCGCACGCACCCTGTAGCAAAAACCTCTCAAAAAAAAAATAAAAGACATAATAGGTATTGAGTGAATGTTAGTTAATTCTTTGTGGTTGATTATATTATTTTATATGTAGTTACAGAGTATGTTCTATGGACATCATGCTGGTTAGGGACCTTTTAAAATCTGCAGTGACCTAAAAGCTAAACTGGCTTCAGGAAACCAATCAGGTAATTGGTTATTAGCGCCAATTTAGTAAAATGATGCCTAATAGTATGATCAGAAATATCTAGATTCTCGCTCTACCTTTCTTTTCACTCTCTGAAGAAGGTGCCTCAAGGAAAAGTGTAACAAAAAACAATAGTCTTCTCCTTTGTAAGTAAATATACCACCCAAGTAATTCTTAAAATACAGGATAGTGCAGAGAAGGCAAGGAAGAGGGACTATTTTGTTTTATAGTTAATAAATAAATAAGCGAGTTGTTTGGACCTACACTTTCTCTCTGTACCTCTAAGGTTCCCAGAGAGTTATGGAAAACCTTGAACTGAAGATGCAATTTATAATTTAAAACATATCCTGTTAAACATACATAACTTGAGATGCTCAGGGATGAACTGAGGACAGCTAGATTTTTCTGGAAAAGTAAGAATTTACTTGCTAAAGTACCATTTAAAAAATATTTTTGGTGGTAACCTTTTAAAAATGTATTACCACTTTAGCTGCCTTTTTCAAAACTGAACAAAATATAAGTAGCATCTGTTTTTTCTGGACTGTCCTCAGCACCTGTCAAGATAGACAAAAGCTGTTTGCCTCAATTTTAAACAGCCACTATCATGATTGGGGCTTTTTATGTCTCTTCCCTGGTTATTAGCAGTTACCTCAACTGGCCAAGTGTTCTACCTGTAACCAGCCTCACAAACTCAAAGTCTACGCCCTTCAGATTTATTGCTTTAGAAACCCAATAACCAAGTTTTCACAAAAATCACTGAATTGCAGAATGTATGGAGAAGTCTTTGTTTTATGTAACCCCAGCTTCCTAGATATGCAGCAAGGAGGGTTATTAGCGTATTATACAAGTCAGGAGCCAAGAAGCCATTAGAATAAAAGCACAGAATTGTGTAATAAGTTGCTGCTTAATGATAATCTCCTACAGTAACCCCTCAGCTACAAATTCTGGGAGCAGTTATACCTAAAAAAGCCAATCTGTGCCCAACAGGACTTTCCATGCTGCATTGTGAAGAATCATATTTGATTTATACTTAAACTTGAATCTGCAGTGCATGTATGTAGTTGTTATCTCTTTCTAGATAACAGAGGCCTCAAAACTAAGTGACTTCATTCATTTACCTCACAGTTTCTGTGGATTAAGAGTAAGAACACAGTTTAGCTATCAATAGATCTGCTTCACAGTCTCTCCCAGGCTTCATTGGCTTAGGGTCTATGGTCTCATCTGAAGGTTCAACTGAGGAAGGGTCTACTTCCAAACTCATTCAGGAATTGTTGGCAGGATTCATTTCCCCTTGGTCTGTTGAGCTGAGGATTGCAGTTCCTCACTGGCTGTCGACCACACCCTGCCCCAAGATCTTTGTCTCATGGGTCTCTCTCACATGGCAGTTTGTTTCATCAAAGGGTATAAGCAGAGAAGGCAATAGAGAGACAGTCTCACCACAAGATAGAAGTCCATAGTTTTTGTAACCTAGTCACAAAACTGACATCTTATGACTCTTGCCATATTCTTTGTGTTTTAAGCAATCAACTAGTTCCAGAGGAGAGGA
Source organism: Tupaia tana (assembly GCA_026018925.1). Lineage (NCBI taxonomy): Eukaryota > Metazoa > Chordata > Mammalia > Scandentia > Tupaiidae > Tupaia > Tupaia tana. Next base: position 35,600,677 of record JAKSZU010000023.1, on the reverse strand, counting down.
TTAGACAAGGGCATGAATACCAAGAGGCAAGGGTCATTGACGCTGTGCTAGAAGACTGCCTACCACAACCTCTGTCTGCAACTTTTAGTTGTAACTCAGAACTCTGGCATCACCATCACTCTGTCACTCTGGGTCTTCTTTTCCTACTCCATTTGCTCAATTTTGTTTGATACTTCTCTTCTATACCTTTCTTCCTAGAAATAAAAGTGGTGAGATTGCTCTTGGTAGACTAAGTTCTAAATGAGAGTTGGTGCAGTAGCTAAATGTCTTTCCTTCCAGTTCTTTTTTTTTTTTTTTTTTTACTGTGAAGATGAACCATATGTGCGGAGACAGGTTAGTCACAAATTTGCTAACTATTTCACACATCGTCAATATGTCTTAACGTTACCCATATCATAGATTCTCCTTTGTGTATGCTGTTCACCTGTACATAACACATCCATCTATAGAAAGAGATGGAACCAATTAGAACAGTGTTCCCCATCCTTGCCTAATTTGAAGATCTTCAAAACAAACAAAAGCAATGTTTGCTGCCTCCCTGCCATGTAACAACAGCTGTGCTTTTAAGTTCCCTCTGTTTAGAAAATACATGATGACTGAAAGGTGCTATGAATCCTATTTTGTTATCTGTATTTTTTTAAATAAGAAAATATATATAGACACACATACACAAATATATATATATATATATATATATTTCTCTGTCTGAGGATAGAGTTTGGTGTATATAATAATTCTTTGCTTTCTCTTCACAATCCCTTAAGGGCCTCTAGCTAAGAGTTAGGAGCCTTGTGGTTAGATCTCAGATCAGGTGATCAAAATATGAAATGCCAACAGGGGCCAGGTGGACAACACAAATGAGCAAAGCAGGCAACTCTTAAGAAATGTGCCTTTTTCCATTTCTTGCTCAAAGTGAAACCCATGAAGGTTATCTTTTACTTTCCTAGATTTGACAGAGACATCAATGTGGAGAATGGGGTCTTATAGTGAGAAAACCCACCGTGCAAGTATCATGATGAACAGAACCTGGCACTGAGCCTCAGCATAAGGGAGCAACAGAGAAGTGGTGACCGCAGCAAACCTGAGAAAAAATGTCTTGTCTGAAGGGCCAGTCGTGACTTAACGCTGGCTGCTTGTTGCCAGATCAATTAATCGAAAAATAAATAAATAAATAAAGCTGAATATGCAGGGTTTTGAGTAAAAATTCCCAATTTGTTTGCATTGGCTCAATGCATAAAAATAAAGCCCAGCCTTTAATAGATCCAGTCACAGAGATGTCACTGTTTTGCAAGGCAGCTCACTCCATGTTTTCAAGAGAGTGGATTATAGAAAAAAACTGTTATTTGTCTTGAGTCAAAATCTGACTCTTGGCTACTTCCAAACACTGCCCTAAGTCTGCACATAAGAACGACAGTGTGAATCAAATCACTCCTCCCAGAGAGCATATGCAAAATCAGAAGATGGCGTGCATGTTACCATGCTGTGTTCACTTCTAAGTCAAATATACTATTGTTCTAATTATTCCTCAGATATTCTAGGAGTTTCCTCTGGGTCAGTTCCAGACTGAAGATATTCCCCTTAGACCAGGACCCTCCAAAACACTCTAGGCAAGGTCTAGCAGTGCAAAAGGCATTCCATCTTTTGTCTGCTTAAAGTTGAATGCTGTATCCTCCGATTTAGTAAACCGATCACTATGTCATAATGAGCACCTCACAGACTGAATGGGTTCCGAAACTGGTTCCTCCACTTTAAAGCTGGCAAGCCTCAGGCAACCTACTTAATTGTTCCTTGCTTAGGTGTTTTTCTTTTGTAGAACAGGGGCAATAATTGTACCTACCTCGGGAGGTTGGCATAAGAATTAAGTGGGTCGATAATGTAAACTATACGCAAAGTACTTAGAGGAGTGTCTGGTGCATAGTAAGTACTCTGGACGTGTTAATAATTAACATTGTTTTAACTATTATTATTATTATTATTATTATTATTATTATTATTATTATTACTGTGACCTATAAGTATGCACGAGTGTGCTCTTTCTGGTCTTTAGTAAAAATACCACACCATGGCAGTGGCCAAATGCTGCCAACCCCTTGGCTCTAGACTGTCACTGATTGTATAGCCAGTGTACAACTGTCCCGGCCTACTATTACGAAGCCCGTGCTCACCATCTTATCCTGGGGATGTTAATCATGGACCAGCACAGTGCTAGGAATGGAGGACAAGAATATAAATAAGACATGATCTTTGCCCTCATCAGGGTCGGAATTTAACCAAGAGACAAATGACAAAATAGAAGGAAAATCCTTGGGAGACAGATTTGCACAAAAACTACCCAAGGATATCCAGAGTGAGGTCTAGTGTCCTATTTAGTTTCTCTAAATAGCCGAACTTGGAAGGAAACCAGAGATACACATTTTGACCACATTTATAAGGTTGTCATTATTTCCAAAGAACTTCATCTTTCATGTCCTCACAGTCTATCATGGATCTTGATTTTCACCTACCATTTTTCCCAGAGGTATTTGTTGATTTTACTAATTCGGTGTTATTTTATTGGCAAGCAAGATTACTTCCTCAAAAGTCCCCAGCATTCTAGTCTCAGCTCCCAGGAGTCTTTAAAATCCATGGGGGGGGGGGGGGGGGGGGGGGGGAGGGGCGTTGATCTTATTATTTGATCATGAGTATAACAACCTTAAAATTATAGTCAACCTTGAAAAGTGTTTACAGAATCAATTTGGATGTCTGTGCACATCCCATTACTGAATGTCTCCGGGCTGGAAGGGAGGGTGCAATCCCAGCCACAGACCAGCCCTCTGCTCTGCACATTCCCTCAGACTGGGGACTCTATTTTCTTTTACATGCCATTAACAGAGTCTTTTTGATTTTTATTGGTCACGAAGGTTATATTTGCCTTCCCAGTGATCTCATTCTTGTCCAGTAGTGCCACAGTAAATGAGAAAAGGCATCAAAAAGGTGAACTCACTCAGCCAACAAGCACACACTTGACCTACATAAAAATGTGCTAGGGTCCTGTTTTCTCCATTTTACACCTTTTCAGAAGGAAATGCCACCTTTCGTGTTGTTTGGTTTATCAAATTATCAACCGAAAATTTCCCTTCTGTTAGTTCAGATAACCAAGAAATTGATTATATTAAGTTGCTTAATGTGGTCAGCCCATCGTAGACAGGTAAATTGATAAAAAAGTTATCTTGCCAGCATCTGCCTCTTAAGCTGTTGAAGAAACTTAGAAATGCACTAAAGTAAGTGTTGGGAACAAGGCCAGATCTCATCCTGTTGTTAAATTTCCAAACTTGTGTTTCTCTATTGTCCCTATTATTTTTGTCACCCAAGGATCACATCATTTGAAAGTCTCTCTACCAATCTGTTTACAAAAGGAAGTTGTGTTTCCTCATTTCTAATTAGGCACATATTGTCCATCAGGGGTTGAGCTACATGATAAAGTTAATATTACAAAACATAATACAATTCCATAAGAAACATAAAAAATTAGATATATTGTAGAACCTCATTACAAGTTCTGCTAAGAATGCTTGTAGGGCTGTGGAGCTATCTTTAGGGGACCCTGGCTGTGAGCCACAGCAGGAAAATGTCCAGGGTCCCACTCCTGCAAAACCTTCCCAGGTTACACATTTTATCTCTTCCCTTGCAAGTGAAACAAGTCCATTTTCTTTTTTTTTCTTTTGGAGAGGTTTTTGCTATAGGGTGCGAGGTTTTTGCTATAGGGTGCGTGCGCTCGCCAGACAGACAGAGAGACAGAAAGCGAGAAATCACCCCCCAGGGGGGCTGGTCACGCCGCAATCCCTTCTCCTCCATTCTCCTCTCGGGATCTTGGGCACGCACGCACACGCACCCGGCATGAGTTTTAAGCCACCGGGTCCGGGACGCAAACCGCGGTCAACTACGTGGGAGTCCAGCGACATAGCCATTACGCTAACTGCTGGTTCCCACAAGTCCATTTTCTTGAGCATTGAGGTGTCTCCCAGCTTGGCTTTTCTGCCTAGAAAATGCCATTTTCATAAAGAGCTGTCATGCTTCGGGTCCTTTGGCTTATGATTTAGCTATTCAAGGGAAGTGCAGGCCACTCCTGCTCCTCAGTGCTGCTGATGTGTGTTTTTGTTTTATTAAATCCTTAAAATACTGGGCTTGTTTTTTATGACCCCCGTATATTCTTTTGTTCTTCTCCATGACGTGTTAGATCCCATTTTTTTTCTCCTTGGTAAAAATATTAGTGCTTTTCTAAAGAACATCGTGATCTCGAAAAATGGCTGTCAAATCACATGGAGGAATATGTTGAGCTTAATGTCAGGTCTGTCGAGACTGTAACTAAGGGGCGTTTGGCTGATGGGAAGGCTGGAGGCATCTCAGACATGGTCCACAGAATCACAAATCTTCCTGCTCTTGCCAGACTTGTTTTGACAAATCTGAAATCACTTGGTCCTAATCACAGAACTCTCTGTAAAATAAAAGTACCAAATGGTATATGTTCCAGTTACAGACAATTGTGATGAACAGTTACTAAGAGAGGCCAATTGGTGACTCAGCAGTAAAGTGTGACTCTATGCAAGGCTGATGCACAAGGTTCACATCCAGAAACGTCCTTGTATATACCAGGCACAGGCATGCCCATGATCAGGAACTGGATAGAGCGGCAGGTGGACTGCAGCATGGAGACCCTGTCAAGATGTGTTCTCTCTCTCTCACTCTCTCTCTCTCTCTCTCTCTCTCTCCCCATCTAAATTATGGGAAAAATAAATAAACTTTTTTGTAAAGTGACTAAAAAGCCCCTAGTTAAATGGGTGCAAGTTCTTGTCCAGCTGCGAGCTCTGCCTAGTGTGTTTGACCATCGTGGGTCACACATCCTGTTGCACAGGGAGCCTAATTCTTCTGACCTCAAAGGAAACGTTAAAGTCTTCCTTGGAGATGCTGGAAAGAGAGCAACTCGACACAGCCCTGAGTTCAGGTCAATCTCTCTGAGCCTGCTGCTCCAGGGCTTCTCCTCATACCCAGTTGCTGCACCTCCTAGAAGTTCAAGTGATGGTTCTGTTCCTGTGCAGCAGGGACTGAAAAAGTTTTAATTAAACTTGACTACCTTTGACTTCTCTGCTGATGTGAATCCCCAAATAAACCAGCCCGTGACTTCCCGGTGAACTCGTTCCTGTGCGTACTGTATCTCGCAGCGCATCCTGTACTGTTAGTTTTGGCTAGTACACTACAGCATGTCATAAATCATGGAAGGAAAAAGCTTTTGGGCCTAGCATGGTTCAGCCTGCTGTAATGTTAGAATACAGAAAGCAGTTCTGTTTTTAGACATCCTTTTACCAACCCAGCATTCATAATTTATGATTTCACTGTAAAATTCCTGCAACACTACACCAAAAGTCGTGCAGCCCTTTAATTAAGTGCGCTCGGTAGGAAAAACGTGAAACTGATGTGCAAAACATCTCTGTGCAAGGTGATTGATAGTGATTACATCTTTATGAACCCAGCCTAGAGGTCTTCACTTCCTGATGAGTGGAGTAGTCTATAGGGCTACTTCCTGAGTCTGCCTGGTGGGCATCAGTGACTGCTAACAAAATTGAAGATAATTCGGAGGAGGTTCAGTTAGAAATATTGGGTCGTAAGCCCTCATCTGTCTAAGCTTGGTCACAAGTCTACCTAACTTTATTCTTCATTTCTATATGAACCTGTGACCAAACTTCATGCTCTGTCTACACTTAGAGAGCTTGTAATGCAGAGACTGAAAGGCTGGGGACAAGGTCTTTTTAAGGGATCCCACTGTGTCACATGGATTTTTTTTTTCTTTTTCTCTCTGGTGAGAGAGAGAGAGAGAGAGAAAGTGAGAAATCACCTCCTCTCCCTGTGGGAGATGGCCATGCCACAATTCCTTCTCCTCTACTCTCCTCTCAGGATTTTGAGCACGTGCACACACACACACATACCCAGTGTGATTTTTCAGGAAGCCAGGTCCAGGATTTGAACTGCAGACAACCATGTGGGAATCCAGCACCTTAACACGTGCCACCTGCTGGCCCAGGAAGAGTCAATGACGGGATACATCTGGCCTATGGGTGCATGAATACCACATTAGAGCCACAAGAGAACTTTAAGCTGTTTTGGTTTTTCCAATTACTTTTTAAACATTCATTTGTTTCTCTTAGTCAAAAGTAGGAAAATTAATGTTTATTATTTATTTATTTTTAATGCCAGAGGGCACATAAATGAAAGAGAAGGAGACAGCACCCTCTACCAAGGCCTGGTCACACTGCAATCCCTTTTCCTCCATTTCTCCATCTGGTCGAGATCCTGGGCCCACTCATTTGAACTTGGTATGCTGCCACCGGGGCCAGGATTTGAACCACACATCACACATTTGGTTGAGTAAAACCCAGTCTCCTCTGCACAGCATTTATTCTCTGTGCAACAGGGCTGCCCTGAAAGTTTAATTTTATAAAATAGTCCCACTAAGTGTTAGGAGACTAAAACCTCAAACCAGGGGTTTCCCAACCCATCACTGCCCCATCAGCCCTCACTCATATCACCTTACTGAAAGGTAAGATGGATAGTTCTTATATCTGAACTGGTTCAGGTTCCCTGAAAGAAAGGTAGCCAATTCATACCAGGTGATAATACTGGTATTAAATGAACTCTTTGGTTTAAGTCCTACTACTTTCAGTCATAACGGTGGCAAAACAAACAAACAAACAAACAAACACTTTGTGCAATCCTGTCACTTAATCATCTTTCCAACGCCTCCCACCAAGGAGGCGTTTTCTGAGCTATCGTGATGCTATGTGTGTTGTTTTCTGCTGTTTCTTTGCAGATTTGGACCGGGTTTGGTCATCTATTGGTACGGATTTATCCAGGAGCTGGACTGCAACCGGGAGAGGGGCATCCTGCTCAAAGCCTGTTTCCCCACGGACATCGTCACCTTGTGCCATAGCGCCCCAGCTTGACCCCGAAGGTCCTGGAAGAGATGCTGGGAGGAAAAGGTGAATCCGGAAGCACTTTTACTTTCCTGCCGTGTAAACTCCGGGCAACATCTGCCCTGAACTTCAGCTGAACTCTTGCTGCCCGTGGTCACACCACTACCTTCTAGACAAACATATCAAGACTTTCTGTTTCCCTTCATCCCTCGCTGATGTGAACAGCCAAGAACCACAGACACAACCCACTCATTATCAGCATTTCTGTCTCTGTCAAACAGTTTGTGTAGAGATAGTCATAATCTTTCTTCCTTCCGGATGGTTTCTCCTTGCATACTGAACAAAAGAAAAAATGTGGAGACCGAAAGGTGTGATTTTTCAATTCTCCGCCCAGTTACCAGATCACCCCCTTATTTCTTTCTAAGCTTTCATTCATTCTCTGTCTCTCTGCCTCTTCTCACGCACGCACAGATACCCGGCATTGCCTTCCCGTCACGGGATAATCTCTCACAAGCCCCGAGAAACAGAAGACATGAAGTCTGAAACTAAAGTGTCGCTCTTACCTACCGGACTCCCAGAGAGCCCACTGGCAGCCTGTGCTGGGTGCGTGTTCTGTCCAGTTGTCACATTTCCTGATTTCTGTGGCATTGTGCCAAGCTGCAAAAATACGCTTGATGAGAACTTCCTCTGTTTATAATGCTTATTTGAACACCAAACGTTGTACGTTTATCTCATTCAAAAGTATTACTTACATTGTGTCTGGAAACGGCATTCCCTGTGGGTATAGGGGCAGGAGAGGAGAGGATTGAATGAAGTTCAGGGCCAGCATTGAGGAGAGTTTATTTTTAAACAGTATGTAGGTTAACCAGTATTTTTATGAGTATAATTCTTAACAGCACATTCTGTACACAGCTTTGTGTCTGCATTTTATACCACATAATTATATAACACTTAACTTGGACTTTAGAAATATTCAGCTTTGAATAAATTAAGTGTACCAGAAAGAAACCTAGAGCAATTTTTAAATAAGCAAAATAAAGGAGATTTTGATTTTTTGTTCACTCTAATTTATTCACTTTTATATACTGCAGACCAGATTTCAATCTAAAGGAAAACATTAGTAAATTAATTATATATCTTTCTTTGGGGGAATTAAAAATGAATCTGTACCCAAAAATGGATTTAGTAAAATACTTGCCCCCTATGCTGACAAAACCTAATTTTTATAATGTTGAATAGATGATTTTGAAGGCATTAGTAAAAATGCAACTTTTGCAAACACTTTGAAGTTACATACTTTGTGTGGTTCTTCACAAACCTAAATATGTCATTTGTACGCTGTTCATTTTATACCTAAGAAGGTTTGTAAAACTCTACTTACTGCTGCGTTTTTCAAAGGACACAAGCATTTCAGGTCCAAGCATGTAGGGATTTTTAACTCCATAGTGGCCACATTGAATCAAGGAAGAGAGGAAAATGATGAAATGATGAAGAAGTGTCAGGCCAACTTCTGTTTCAATATAAAATTTATCATGCAGCTTTTGTGCCTGAAATAAAAAGATTCAAAAGAACTCTATCACCTTGATGTACATACATATACTCACACTTTAAACAAAAATGTTGTTTAAAGCAAGTTTCATGGCATGCTCTAAATGACTTTTTCTTCTTTAGGAATAAATTACATTTATCTACACAGATGTTGAAAATCCTGTTAAACCCTTGTCAAGGATTTGTTTGTTTTACATTAAACAAATTTATGATGAGCGTGCACAAATAAATTAAAAAATAAAAAGGGTGCTTGCATTTTGTATTTATTCTTCTACCTGGTGCCCTGACATAACGTGTTGTGTGGAGGTATTGGTGTTCCCCAGCAAAGACAGCACCTCTTTCTGAATGAGACTGTAAAATTTGGCCCTGAAAAGAGAGAAGGAAACCAGCAGAAAACTGTATATGCTACAAGGTTACAGGTTATTCAAAAGTAAGCATTTTTTCCACACAAAAATGAATGTGATTACTGTATCTACTGCTTTTGGAATGAAGGGGTGTGGGGGAGAAGGGAGTAATGTTCCCAAGTTGGAAACCTAAAGCCTCCTTAGTCTTGTGTAGTTTTCTTTTTTATGTTAAAAGTACTTATCTATGTTCTGTGGAAATGTGTTGTTTGCTTGTTTGGATTTTTAGTTTAGACACTATAAACATAAGCCTTGGAAAGTAGACATGGGATGACAACTTATTTTTATTGCTGTCGTCATTAGAACGTTCACGTTAAAGCCAAATCTTGTTTTATGGCGCATTCTGCACACTGTGCTAATGAATTATGCCAAGCCAGAAAGCAAGAGTGTGTGTAAAACGTAAAACTAAATGATGTTCTCTCTGGCATATATAGACTTGCCAAGCATCTGCTCTCACAAACACACAGAGGCTCATTTGAAGCGTGGGGAGGGGTCAGCTCAGAGCAAAGCTGATCCAGTATTGCTATTTAGGGTGACTTCATGAACTTTCCCTTACACCCAGTCGTAGTCCACCCCCACCCAAATCCGTAAAAAAGTTGAGACTCCTTTTTATCCCCTCCTGCTTTCTAGAGAGGGGTATGTCAACTCTTCAAAGCGCTCCAAAAATCGCATATCAAAGGGGTGGCTCAGGGTCAGCAAGCTGAGCCTCCAGGGGAAATCATTTTCTTTAACCATAGGTGTATGTACCTGCTCATTATCTGCAAGGCTTGAATCCACTCTGGGAAAGATGATAAATCATTGGTCTTTAGGGGGTGCATTAACTCATTCACACCACCAGGGGATTGCTTAGAGCCCTGATGAGGTAATCTACTAAATGGTCCCTGGCGGACCACACTAATTAATGCACAGTGCCCAAGTGAACAGTTAATTCATGGCCTCCCACTAGGGAGCTCCACTCATTGTTCCCTTTCCTCTTTGGAACCAAGATACCCTAGACGTCTGCTCTTTTAACCTGCTCCCATCTATGACCTGGGGTCCTAGTCGAATTCAATCTTTCCTGCTTGCCTGTGCTTCTTTCTCTTCGCTTTCACCTCTTTGGGGCACTTTCCCCTCACCAGCTTTTGCCGGTTTCTTTGCGCATGGACATGACCTCTGTGTTTTCTCTCTCCTCTTTGGCTCTTTTTGTCTTTAGAAAATGATTCCAGGACTGAGATGCTTCCAATCTGAATCCCAATGCATACTCCTAGGGAAGGAGTGTGGAGTGTGGCAATTGGCTAATATTTTAGGGAAAAGCCCCACCTAACTATCCTCCACGTGCCAAAAAATCCAAGTGCCTATGTGGCACCTAAAGGATTATAGAACTTTAAGATGAGATTTTACAGGGTTAAATGAAGTATGAGGTTTCTGCCTTACAGTAAGTGTTTTGGCTGAAGAAGCCAAAGAGACATGTAAGGTTTTATAGCTACTTTTGGCTTGCGTGCTGCTGTTTAGCTGATTGAAGTTATGAATTAAAATAGTAAAGCATCTGTATAATTCAGTTAGAAAGTCACCCCGAGCTCATTCATCTTGGGGGCAGCTTGCCATTTTTCGTGTGATCTGTTGGGAACAAGTTGCCTCAGCGTAACTGTTTTGTGACAAGGATGGGAGGAGAAAATCTCCCAATAGGCCCCTTCTTGATTAGGGTTAAAGAACAAAGTAAGTAAGCTTAACTAGGGAGGAAACCACAAGGCAAACAATGGGAGTTGGCCTGCTCTGTCACCATTTATAAAGAAGTGCCTATCTGAACCAGTGTGTTAAAGTCATGTTTAGGTTAAGGAAGGGTCACATGTGACAAAGTTTGGATCATCTGATCACTTTATTCCAAACTAACCCTTCTATACATAGAACCGTTTGATTAAGAACATGCCTGGATTCCAAAGATTAAGTAAGGAAGATGGAATTATGAATTAAATAATAACCAGAACAGCTTGGGTTCCGAACCTCGTGTTTTTCACTTTCCTGCTATTGTTTTGAACATGGCTGTGAGACAAAGAGCTACTTAGGTCAAGCACTATAAATTACAGTTTTCATACAATGGTAATCCACCAAAATGATTTCAAAGCTTGATCAAAGTACTTCAAAAAGACTTTTAAAACTTTTCCACAATACGGGGGAAGGGGAAATGCTCATTTGATGCCTTAATTTGTTTCAGCCAGTATAGCAAAGTTTGATCTTGGTGTCATACCCACTTTATATAAAATCCAACTCATTGGTTCAATAAGTCCAACTTGTTCTTATTGTCATTTCATGCATAAGTAAAAGAGATTTAAGTTTTCATCTAGTTAACTAGAACAACTAAACATTTGGAGTGACTTAGAAGGAAAAGATACATATAGTAACATTTTTAAGTAAGTATAACTTGACAGTATTTAATAGTGATACTCAAGGTATTTAAGACTAACTCCCTGCACTTAGAATAAAGCGGATCTCAGTGGATTTATTTGGCATTTTAATAATAATCATGGCAACAGATATATTAATGTTCATCCTTTTCCCTCATCACTTGGATTTATCCTGAGCTGTCTCATGTCATAGGCAAGGATCATGGGAAATACCCTAGTGATAGCACAGCTAAGCAAATTCTAGGCTCAGCCATATATAAAGATAGTGTAGGCTGCTGTAGGAATGTCAGACTCAACCAAAGACCCATGGTATTATGTCAGGGTGATCTTTATTTTTTAAAAGGAAGGTCATCTTGAAATCCTGACATGAAATATAACCAAGTCAATTAAGTAATAACAATTGAAGTTCAGAGTTTAATTGAGGGCTGAACATGAAGCCAATGACCATTAACCTAAAGTGGTCATTAATTCCCTTTGAAACTGCCATGTTTAATAAAAGGTATTTCTAGAATAACTGGCACTTTTTCTCTTAAAAACATGCCTTTTGTCATTTTTATACTCAATACAAATACATTCAGAAATAGCAATGTAGTGTGTCTGTAGTCGGCTTTTAGTGTTTATTCAATTTAAATAGTGGTATAGGGCAAATTGAAATTTTAATGCAACTACTTTTCTGCAGGAAATCATTTTTTTTTTAATGTCAACTGAAAGATTGAAGCACCCTTTGCTTGACTGCTTTGTATTTATCTCAACAGTTGACTTGTATTTTTTCTTATTTTCTTTTCTTTCTTTTTTTTTTTTTTTTTTTTTTTTTTTTTTTTTTTTTTTTTTTTTTTTTTTTTTTTTTTTTTGTTATATGGGTACATACACCTGCTGGAGAAAGACAAAGAGAGGGAGAGAGAAAGAAAGCACCCCCCGCCCCCCCCCCCCCCCCAAGGAGGATGGCCATGCTGTGGTCCCTTCTCCTTTATTCTTCCCTCGGGAATTTGGGCATGCCTGCACATATACACACTTGTGTGTTTTTAAGGCCACCAGGTCCAGGGCTCAAACTATGCAGTCAACAGTGTGGGATCAGTCACCTTAACCACCATGTTTCTGGCTGGCCCTGATTCTCTACTTCTTAATGCAAGATTTCCAGCTAGATGATAAGCTCTGTAAAAGTAGAAGCTACATTGGTTTGGTAGTTGCCTAACAACAAACAGAGTTCCTAGTGCAGAAGAAGTGTTCAATAAATGTTGGATGAACAAATAAATTACTATTAAATTCATTTTAAGTGCTTTCTCTTTCTCTTATATTAAGTAAATCATTGGAAACTTTTCATTGTTTCTCATTTTCTTTAGCTCAAAAAATAGGTGTATTTACTAGAATCAGAGAAAAATATATGTTGATGTTAAGGAATGAATTATCTGGGGGCCAGCAGGTGGCATGGTAGTTAATGTTCTGGACTTTCACATGGTCTACTGCAGTTCAAGTCCCAGATCCAGTGGTTTAAGACTCAGGCTGGAAGAGGGGATTGTGGCATGGCCATCGCCCCTGGGGCGGAGGTGGGGGGGGTGACTTCTTACTTTCCCTCTCTCTCTATCTCTCCCTTTCTCTCCAGCGAGTGCACATGTCCTGTGAGAAAAAAAAAAAAAAAATTACTGGGGCCAGTGGTTGGCATGGCGCTTAGAGCACTGAGCTTCCACATGACCAACCATGGTTTGACTTCCAGACCTGACAGCTTGAAAAATCACACTGGGCGCATGTGCCTGTGCCCCCAAAATCCCAGGAGATGAATGGAGGAGACAGGATTGCAGCATGGCCACTCCACCAGAGGATGAGTTCTCACTTTTCTTATCTGTGTCTCTCTCTGGAGAGCACACATGCCCTCTGACCAAAAAGGATGGGAAATGCTTAAAAATCAAAAAGTAATTACTTCACAAATCCTCAAAATGTGAAATAGGCCCAGCCACAGTAGTGCACCCTGGACACTGACGTTTGGTAGGCTGAAGCCCATGAGACGCCCGGTTTAATTCCCAGACGGTCAAAAAAACAAAACAAAAAAACCTCATGCAGTGAGTCATGCCTGTTGGCCCAGCTACTGAGAGGCTACGACAGGAATATCACAAGTTCATGGCCAGCATGGGCAACGCCGTGAGACCTTGTCTAAAAGAGTCAGGCATGGTGATGCATGACTGTGTTCCCAACTGTTTGGCAAGAGGATCACAGTATGACAAGACTATCTAAAAACTGGAGGGAAAGAAGAAGAAGAAGAAGGAGGAGGAGGAGGAGGAGGAGAAGAAGAAGAAGAAGAAGAAGAAGAAAAATCATACACAGGTACACATAAATCTGAAATAAAGGAAATTCATCAGATGCATACTTAGTTTTAAAGAGAATTCATGTAATTTTATTGCATTTGACTTAAAATAAGCCCTGGTACAATATTGTTTATCTTCTGTATTGCTGAGTGAGAACATTAAGAACCTTAACTGTTTTTTCTCTTTTAAGAAAGGCTTATCTTTACCTTTATATTTCTATTTTAAGAAACAATGTTTCTTGGGACCAGCAGTTACCATAATGGCTATGTCGCTGGACTCCCATGTAGTCAACCGCGGTTCGCATCCCGGACCCGGTGGCTTAAAACTCACGCCAGGCGCATGTGCGTGTGTGCCCAAGATCCCAAGAGGAGAATGGAGGAGAAGGGACTGCAGTGTGGCCATCCCCCCGGGGGATGATTTCTCATTTTCTATCTCTCTCTCTCTCTGTGTCTGGCGAGCGCACGCGCCCTATAGCAAAACACCTCTCAAAAAAAAAAAAAAAAAAAAAAAAAAAACAATGTTTCTTAAAATTATGTCAGAGACTCGAATCTATTGGGTTTCACACACAAATGTTGGGATATTTGATGGACTTACTAAATTAACTACAAACACTCCTGATTGCTCGCTTTTATAATGCCGCGATGATGGCAAAGTGCTTCCTGGTCATAGACGTGGTTGGCGGGCTCAGGAGAGAAGGGATCTCTGGTCAGTCGCCAACAGGATCTAACCTCTGGAGAGATACTGTCCGTGAACTGCTCAGTGGGCATTTCCTTATGAGTCATTAGTTCAGAGTATATTATTATTTGAAAGCCAAAGGCATTTGGCATATTTCCTCATATTTTGGGAACTTGTAATACAAAAGGAACTGGAACTTCCACATTTTTCCTTTGCTCTGCCACTTTCCCAGAGCTTAGTTCGTTGGGCTCTTTACTGTGTATCCCTTCACTGAGTGTTGGATAATGACCCTCAGTATAGGAGTCACTGGACCAGGCCCTCATAGGCTTCTTGTGATATTTGTACATCACATTTCTAGCATGAACTCTTTAAGACACAAATATTTATTGAGTCCCTAATGTGTCTTTAGACATATGTAAGGTACCATGGGGAATTTAAAAATATTTTTTTAAAAAATCCCTCTTGAAGAAAAGTAAGTCACTACTTGTCAAAATGAAAGCGAAAAGAAAGTATTTGAAATTTTCAGAAAAGACACTCACAGTATAACGAGGAAAGAGGAAAGCCTGCGAGGCTTTTAGTTAAATCTCTTTAGACCATGGGCCTAGACCACGGGCAAGACAGTTTTCCCTGTGCTTATGGTGGCTGTGTGCAATGCTGTTGAGAAGGATTCCAAAACCAAGATCAGCTCTGCAGGAAATAAGGTCACGGGCAATTGTGGGCACTAGTTTTTCGTGTGGCAGTGATCACATGGATGCCGCATATTTTCCATTCCTTCCCTGGGCTATTCATGTTCAATGCAAGTATAAATAAATTCTAAGCATTTGGAAGGGAATTCATACCTGTTCAACGCGTAAGTAATAAAACACAAAGCAACATTTTCCAGTAGTTCCATAACATTAACCAAAGTGTCTCTCCATAACTAGTTTGTCTAGTAATTCAAATAAGGTAAATGTTAATAGGAATATTAATCTAAACACTGGAAGGGCAGAGAAAATTAGTATTCTCAGAAAAGAAATGCTCCAAATTAAAGACGATATTGATGAAAAACATTGGCTCTCTCTGTTTTCAGCTCTGTGTAAAGATCTTGAGATTTGAAAATTGCCTTTAATTAGATGAACTTATAAGAGCTTTTCATTTTTGCTTTTTGCTTTTTTGTATCCTCCCAGTCAAACCAGGCTAGAAATTCAAGGTCAGCTGCAGACTTTGCCTCTTTTCTCTTTCACGGCTTTTGTATCAGTTGGATCTGAATGTTCTTGGTGCATTTTTATAAGTCAATGATTGTATATTTGTAATATTGGTTTTAAAATATGCTCTCAAGAAGAAGTGTTAAAATACTTTCAAGGATGAAGAAGATTGGTATGCTTCCTATTGTAATGCAGTTTTGCTAATATGCTTACCAATAAGCCATAAATAATTTTCCTAAAACCTTTTACTTATATCAATCAATTCATTCATTCTGGCAGCTAAAATAATGACAATCATTGCATGTGGGAAATTGGTAAGTAAAATCTAAAAGTGTTATGTTACATGCTACTTGAATAGAAGAACCCATTCATCTTGGTTTTCAGAGTTACAATTTTTTTAAAAAGAAGTTAGGAAATAAACGAAAAAAATAGCAATCCAATATAGCAAAGGATAATCAAAAAGCAGAACAAAAGAGATGGTGAAGTGGACATGAGTGCATTGCATGTTAAATGGAAAACTCAGTGTTTTGATAAATTATTTTCATCTTACTTGTTTCCCCACTATCCTTGAAAGTGTTTCCCAATGATGAAGGAGTTAAAAATGACAAAATGAGGGTAGCAAATCAGCAAAGAAACGCCTATGAAAATCAAACTATTTTCAGTCAGTCTCTTGACAATTTCCTAAGAGGTGTGTGGAAAATTAAATTGAACAATCAGCAACGATGAGAGGAGTTTGACTCAGAGACCCACAATTTTAGAATTAAAAGAAAGCAGAGGCCTAATTTCTGTGATGAGAGAACTGCCATCTGGAAAGGTTCTGTGACTTGTCCAAGGTCACATGGCTCTCTCAGGAGAGGACGAACCAGAATCTATACCTCCTAACCCTACAATTAGTGTTTAATACATCATAAACTATAGCTCCAGTAAAACCAGCATATCATTATAGGTGTATGATATATAGTTATTATTTTATAGAAGTATTTGTTAATTTTATTTATTATTATCTTTTTTTTTTTTAATCTGACCAGTGAGAGGGAGAGAGGGAAAGTGAGAAAGTAAGTCACCAGGTCGGGGACTGAAACCACAGTTAGCCATTGTGGGAGTCCAGCACTTTAACCACCAGTCACCTGCCAACCCCTATATTACATCATTGTTAAAATTACTATGATCATAAAAGGATCCATTTAATAAACAATTCTCAGCATTAAAAAATACATATTTTCTATGTTAATGTAGAAATCACTATGAGGTGGACAGGTTGGCCTATTATTTTTTTCTAAAGCTCATTTCAATAAAAAAACATCTTCCAAAAGTTAAGAGACAGGCAGAACAAGATCCTCCTTTAAAAGTAGGTGAATGTGGGACCAGCAGTTAGTGTAATGGCGATGTCGCTGGACTCCCACATAGTCGACCGCAGTTCACGTCCTGGACCCAGTGGCTTAAACTCACGCCGGGCGCGTGTGCGTGTGTGCCCAAGATCCCGAGAGGAGAATGGAGGAGAAAGGATTGCGGCGTGGCCATCCCCCCTGGGGGTGATTTCTCGCTTTCTATCTCTCTGTCTCTGTCTGGCGAGCGCATGCGCCCTATAGCAAAAAAAAAAACCTCTCCAAAAAAAAGCAGGTGAATGTTTGGTGGGTTGTTGCCCACAGCCATTGAGTGTAATATTCCTCTGCTTGGAGGAGTAGTCAGAGACAGGGAGCCTGGGTTTCCATTGACAGTGACTGTGGCCTTTGCCATAAATAACTTTGGCAGCAGCGCAGCAGAGAAGTAGCCAGTGCTCACATGTCTGACAGCCGAGATCCACCGTGCACCCTGAAGGTATGTGGTTAGATCATTTGAAAGCTTTCTTTAAGGGGATTGGAATACTTTCTCCAGGCCACTGCTACTTCAGTGAAAGAGAGCATAAAATGCTATTTAAATTTGATCTTTGGGGGAAAAAAAAAAAAGCTAAAGCACAAGAAAGTTGGTAAAGTACTAGTTAGTTCCTGAATTCTTCCTCACGTGATCACAGACAAGCCGGACAATTTCTAAAAGGGTACTATTGCTCCCCTCACACACAAGACAGACCAGTCTTAGACCTTGCAGATAGATTCTGAATTAGCTCCTCTTTGGCTGCTAAGACCAGTGTAAAATAATACTGGACATGGAAAGTGGGGCTCCCTTCATCTGGGGGCTTCAGAGCACCATACGAAGAACGAGTTCAGTTTGGCAACGTCCTCCCTGACGGGTAAATGCTTTGGTTTTCTTCAGAGAATTTATCAAATGTAGCTTAGCTTCTCATAGACGTTGCTGGAATAGCTGGAGATGGGATGAGGAAGGGCTTCCTGACTGCTGTAGGAACCGTGACTCTCCATTTGCTGGAATTGGTGGCTCATTAGAGACAGCCTGACTGGCCTTCTCCTCCTAGAGTGGGGAGCCAATATCATCATCCTAGCAGGGCTTTGGTCAGTCCCAGAACAGAATAGGCCCGCAGATTGAAAATCCAAGCAGAGGGCCAGCTAGCAGTGTGGTGGTTAAGGAGACTGGATGCCATTTGGCCAACTGCACAGTTTAAGTCCTGGACTTAGTGGTTTGAGAAACATATCAAGCATGTGTGCACATGTACCCAAAATGCCAAGAGGAGAATGGAGAAGACGGGATTGTGGAGACCAGCAGGTGGCGTAGTAGTTAAGGCACTCGATTCCCATATGGCCAACCAGGGTTCGAGTCCTGAATCTGGTGGCTTGCTTTCTCACTTCCTCTCTCTCTCTCACTCTCACCCTCTGTCTCTCTCTGGTCAAATTAAAATAAATAAATAAATAAATAAATAAATAAATAAATAAAAAATAAAATAAGATAGGTAATTATTAAAAAATAAAAAAAAGAAGAAGGGATTGTGATATGGCCATCCCTCCTTGGAGGTGCTATCTCACTTCCCCTCTGTCTCTTTCTGGTGAGCACACACTCTCCATAGCAAAGTTAAAAAAAAGAATCCAGAGAGTTATTGGTTCCTACGTACCTAGGAAAGAGAAAAGACATGTGATAAACACACATCACACACACACACAAACACACACACACACACACACACACACACACACATTCTTTCACCTTTTCTAATGGAAATAAATTCTAAGCAGAAATTAGAGGAAGATGCTTTATCACAGTGCAGGTGTACAGGACCAATGATGGGTATGCAGTACCATTGCAGCCAGTGCAATGTAAACAAACTCTTACTGTGAGGTTTCAGAGAAAGCTTTTCTTCCCTAATAGAAGGAAGCCTCTTTTCTGTCATTCCCTTCCTTTTGATGTAAAGATGCGATGGTTGGAGCTGCAGTTGCCATCTGTAACCAAGAAGAAAAGGCTAAGAAACCACCAAAGCCAAAAGTAATCGGGCCACTAAGCCCACATCAGCCCTGCAAATCCTCAGCCTCCTTACTATGTGAGAAAAATAAGCTGTGTCGGGACCAGCAGTTAGCGTAATGGCTATGTTGCTGGACTCCCATGTAGTGGGCCACGGTTCGAGTCCCGGACCCGGTGGCTTAAAACTCACGCAGGGCATGTGTGCGTGCGTGCCCAAGATCCCGAGAGGAGAATGGAGGAGAAGGGATTGCAGCATGGCCATCCCCCCTGGGGGGTGATTTCTCGCTTTCTATCTCTTTGTTTCTCTCTGTCTGTCTGGCAAGCGCACGCGCCCTATAGCAAAATCCTCTCCAAAAAAATAAAATAAAATAAGCTGTGTCAACTGTTCTGCATTAGCTAATGTTACTTGCACCCAAAGGCATTCCTAACAATTTGTGAATCTCTAGAACAGAGCTCTTTGTAATTTCTTATAGTATACTACAGGAGAGATTTAGTTGATTTAGATTTAGTTGAAACTTTACAAAGTTACTGATTTACTCACAACATATCCAGAAACATGCATCCGTAAGCAACCTGAAACTCTTAAAAGGACTATGATGGAAGCTAATACCCCTTAGAGAGGAGACAAACCCAGTGATTTAGTATGCAGCACCCCCTGCATCAAATGCACTTTATAGTAGGATTCTGCAAAAATCTGTCAAGTGTCTATGCCAGAACTGAAGCCTCCAGGGACATCATTATTAATATTGAGATCAGAATAAAAAATTAGTTATAGACTGTAAATGGCCCACATGGAGAACTGTGGACAGAAACCCTTAGCCACATGGGAGTAATCATTTTGGGATAACCCCTTTCTCCTTCTTCTCTCCTCCTTGTGCCACAAAGGAACACTAATTTTCACTGAATCATTTCATCAAATATGTTAGTTATTTTTTCTCTTTCTATTTTTGCCTGCACATCTAAAATATTACAATGACAAGAACCATGTCTGCTGTTCCAGGCACTTAATATCCATCTCATTCAAATGGGTATGATTATCTGTAAGAGAAAGTAAAGTCTAGTCCTGAAGCCCAGGAACACTGGCACCAGACACCTGGGTTCCCAGCACAGATCCAGCTCTCAGAAACAGCCTGGGTGGAGCAAGTTACTTAGTCTCATGCCCCAATTAGCTCACCTGCAACAATAGATAATAAGTGCTGCCTGCATCTGAGCTGCAAAGATTAAAGCTTTAATATATGGGGAGTATTTATAGCAGGACCTGGCCTTGGTAAACATTTGATGAATGCTAGTTGTTACCATTACTCCTTTTTCAGATGTGGTCATTGAAGCTCACAGAGGTTTTGAAGCCTATTCAGTAAGGAAGAAAACTGTATCAAAATATTTCTCTAGGACTACCCCCATAGTCCAGGGCTTCAGTGTTTTGCACTGGGAGCAGTGAGAAGCTTTGTGAGATCCTCTATTTCCTCTTTGCCTGTTGTAACTCCCGACTAAAATTCCCAAAGTTGAATTTCCGTCATCCTGATGCTCTGGGAAAATAAATAAAACAACACATGCACCATCGCCACCACCCTATCGGGATCTTTTTTAAAAAGCAAGAAATAGGGGCCAGCAAGTGGCATCGTGGTTAAAATGCTGGATTCCTACATGGTAGACCCGAGTCCTGGACCAAGAACTTGAAACTCATGTTGAGAATGTGTGCACAAGTGCCCAAAATCCCAAGGAGAATAGAGGAGAAGGGATTGCGACGTGGCCTTCCCTCCCGCACCACCCCGTGTGTGTGTGTGTGTGTGTGTGTGTGTGTGTATGTGTGTGTGTGGTGGGGGGGTTGTGATTCTCACTTTCTCTCTTTCTGTCTCTTTCTGTGTCTTCAGCATACACCCTATAGCAAAAATCTCTTTTAAAGAAAGGCAAGAAATAAACATTTGCATGAAGTTTTATATGAAAGTTAAATACTGAGATTTGGAGGTTGTTACCATAGCATTACCCTAGTTTATTTTAACTAATAGAGTAAAATTTCCAAATACTGTATAACGAGAGACAGAATATTGACTAATATTTTATTTAATATTTTATTTCACTAACATGACATCATCCCAGTAGTTCATAGGCGATAAGTCTGGATTTTTAGTTGTTTATTATGTTGTGGTTGTTTTTTTTTTTTTTTTTCAGGTGGGGGAGGGAAGAGAGGTTCATCTGACATTATAATGATGTTATAATGAGTCACAAGGAAAAACTCATAAACATTGTTCTAAGCCTTAATTATCTATTGCAAGTAGTAATCATGCTACAAACCTACAGAAAAGGATAAACAATTATGAATGTTATAATTATCATAGCTTATAATTGTACTATTTTAGAAAGGCTTAATGTTACTGCTTCTTCATATTTTTTTCAGGATATCAGAAAAATGTATTTTTTAATTACCATGGCCTTTTGAGTTTTTGAAAGGCATTTTAGCTAACCCTGCATGTAAGCAATATTCAGGAAGGCATAAATATAAGTTGTTAACCTAGAACAGTAAAATTTGAATTTTAAAAACAGGTTTTCTTTCTTGTTTTATTTTTGGGATTTTGCCATAAGGCACATGAGCTCTCCAGAGAGAGACAGAAAGAGGGAAGGAAGAAATTACCTCCCAGGGGTGTTGGCCATGCCACAATCCTATTTCCTCCATTCTCCTTTCTGGATTTTGGGCACACATGCACATGCAACCCATATGGTTTTTAAGCCATCAGGTCCAGGACTTAAACCATGATTGGTCATGTGGGAGTCCAGGGCCTTAACAGCATGCTATCTGCTGACCCCCAAAATATATTAATTTTCTAAAGACACAATTGAGAAAATGAAAATATAAGCCACAGATTGGGATGAAATATCTGTGAATCCTAACTGATAAGAACTTGAATTCTGAATATACAAAACTCTCAAAGTTCAATAATAAGAAAACAAACAACCCAATGAAAAATGATGAACAGAAGATCTGAGCAGTCATTTCACCAAGGAAGAGATATGCTATATAAACATCAGTGTTATTAGTCATTAGGGAAATACAAATTAAAATAAATGAGATATCACTACACACCTATCAGAACAGCTCATAGAAAAAAAATGACATTACCAAATGTTGAGGGAAGATGTAGAGCAACTAGAACTTTCATAAATGATTAGTGGGAATTCAAACTAGTATAGCTATTTAGTAAAACAATTTGGCAATTTCTTATAAAATTAAATACATAGTTACCATGTAACCCAGAAATTCCATTCATAAACATTTACCTAGACTAAATGAAGACAAATGTTATCAGGAAAATTTCCCCACAAATATCTATAGCAATGTTATTCATATTGCCAAAAGCTGGAAACAAACCAAATGTCCTCAGCTTCTGAATAAAAGTTAAACTGTGGTATATCAGTATAATAGAACACAACTCTGAATAAAAAGGAACCAACTGAGGATACATTTGGTGACATGGTTAAATCTCAAAACAATTATTTTAAGTGGAAGAAGCAAGACTCAAAAGGCTATATACTATATGGCTCCATTTATGAGGATACATTTGGTGACATGGATAAATCTTAAAACAATTATTTTAAGTGGAAGAAGCAAGACTCAAAAGGCTATATACTATATGGCTCCATTTATGTTATATTCAGGAAAAGACAAAATTATAGAGACAGAAATCAAAGCAGTGATCACCAGGATGTGTGTGTGTGTGTGTGTGTGGGATGTGGTGGGAGGACTGTGTGTACAGAATTTTCTCTATCTTAACTCTGGTGATCATTATATATTGTATAAATGCTAAATTTTATTTTAAAAAGTGCATTCTTTTCTTTGTAAATTATACTACAATAAGACAATAAAAAAGCAAACGTAAAATTTTAAAAATAGATTAATGAGGGCTGGCTCCATTGCTTAGTGGTTAAGGGAGCCAGATCCCACATGGTCAACTGTGCTTTAAATCTTGATCCTGATGGCTTAAAAAACACAATAGGCACATGTGCGTGTGTGCCCCAAAACACCAAAAGATGGGGAAATGGAGAAGGGATTGCAATATGACCACAACCCATTGGAGGGTGCTTTCTTCTCTTCTCTTTTTTTTTTTTTTTTTTTTTTTTTTGGAGAGGTTTTTGCTATAGGGCACGTGTGCTCGCCAGACAGACAGAGAGAGACAGAGAGACAGAAAGCGAGAATTCACCCTCCAGGGGGGATGGTCACGCTGCAATCCCTTCTCCTCCATTCTCCTCTTGGGATCCTGGGCACACATGCACACGCACCCGGCGTGAGTTTAAGCCACTGGGTCCAGGACTTGAACAGTAGTCAACTACGTGGGAGTCCAGTGACATAGCCATTATGCTAACTGCTGGTCCCATCTGTCTTCTTTGTCTTTCTCTCTCTCTCTCAGGTGAGTGCACATGCCCTCTAGCAATTCAAAAAAAAAAAAAAAAACTAGATTAATGAAAATTTCAAATGAGTTTTTCAAATTTTGATATATTATCTGACAGTTTGTAAATTAAGTTTTTACTTAATTCAATTTATTATCCATAAAATATTACCTATTTTAATTTATCTAAACTAATGATATTTGAAATATGTATATGTTGGGACCAGCAGATGGCATAATGGTTATGTCACTGGACTCCCATTGTAGTCAACTGTGGTCCTGGACCCAGTGGCTTCAAACTCATGCCAGGCACATGTGCATACATGCTCAAGATCCTAAGAGGAGAATGGAGGAAAAGGAGTTGTGGCATGGCCATCCCCCACCCAGGGGGGTGTGTGGTTTCTCACTTTCTGTCTCTCTCTCCCTCTCTCTCTCTGTATCTGGTGAGTGCATGTGCCCCATAGCAAAAATATCTGTGTGTGTGTGTGTGTGTGTGTGTGTGTGTTATTTAAAAACAAAATGATGTAAGGACCAAAAATTGAAGAGAGTACATTTTATTAAAGCCAAAAAAAGCAAAAATTGTACCTTGCTTCATAGCTTTTGTCAAAATATTTATTTAATACAATTCGGCAAATATTTATTTGGCATATATTGACTCAATCTTTAAAAAGGGCAGCTTCGCAAATCTTAAAGACCTCAAACAGCCCCGTTGGATCTCTAAAGCTACATTACTTCAATGTTGGAAAATACTTCGATGATACTGTGGAATCCACCTTCTTAGACTAATATTTGGTGCATAATTTACAAATAATAGGTATTAGCTATTTTATTATATAAACTTCTACTTGCAATTATTTTGAGCATCTAATATCTGTTGTGTTGCCTTTGTTAATGGCTTACCCAAAGCCATTCACTGCCAATGCCACACCTGCCTTCTACCCTGACATCACTTTTGTTCAAGTGTCCACCATCCCCTAGACTATCATGTACTTCTTCAGGGGTAGAGAACCCCAGTCCCAGACCCAGCAGGCATGATGTAATTAATCTAAGCCAGTCTTGGCACTGACACCCCCACTTTACATACTGTGTGGCATGGACATACAATGCTATTTGCACCAAAGAAAATTGAGAGGAAGTCTGCCGTAAGGCTTCTGGGAAAGGATTTTCTAGCTGCTCAAGAATCCCAAAAGAAGAGGTCAGATGGTGATGTAATGATAAAATGCTAATGCTCTGTGATGCCAACCCTCATGAGAAGGTACCTTCTTAAGTACTCTGCCTGTCTATGACTGGGGGCTGGGGTGTGGATCCCGGCATGGAGACCATGTTCAGATGCTGTCTCTCTTCTGTCTGTTTCTTTCTCTCTCTGTCTCTCTTACTTATGGAAGAAATAGATAGTAAATAAATTTTTAAAAAAATACAAGAATCACAAAGGAAGAAACAGTCTCTTTTCTTCTGGTCATGGTTGCATCTGGATGAGATGATCAGCTGCTGCAGCAATCTGGTAACCAGGAGCAGTGCTAGACTGCAAACACGCAACTCACTGAGCATGACGAGGCAGGAAAATGGAAAAATCCCAAGGCTCTGGTGATGTCACGGAGACCCTGAATCTGCCTCAGAACTGCCCTACTGTTATCTGAGATCATAAATTTTCTTTACTCTTTTAACCAGTTGAGTCAGGCTTTTCTGTTATTTCGAGCCAAAAATGTCATAACTGATACATCTTACAACAAATGCACTGTCTGCCATGAGAGTAGGAGGAAGGAAGCTAAGATCACATTTATTTTCTAGACCTTGAACATATAAGATAATATTTATTTTTAGAGATTGCAAATAGAGATAAGGCCCAGCTGTGGTGGTATGTGCTGCTGAGATGCTGAGTTCCACAGGCTGGGGCCACATGGGAGGCCTGAGACTGATTCCTACTGCAGCTTAAAGCCTGAGTGCATTGGCTTGCACCTGCAATCCCAGCACCTCAGGACACCAAGGCAGGAGAATCATGAGCTCGAGACTGGCCTGGGAGACATAGTGAGACCTGTCTAAAAAGTAATAAACATGGGGTGTGGTGGTTAAGGCGGCTGGATCCCACATGCCAACTATGGCAGTTTCAAGTACCACATCCAATGGCTTGAGAAAAATGCTGGATGCATGCACGTGCATGCCCAAGATCCCCAAAAAAGAAGAAATAGAGGAGAAGGGATTGGAGCATAATGCTTTCTCTCTCTCTCTCTCTCTCTGTCTGTCTCTAGCAGCACATATGCCCTCTGTCAAATTTAAAAAGATGATCTTTATACAAATAGATTTTTAAATAAAGCTAATCATATTTACTAGAATAAATTTATAAAGAATGGACAAAATGATCATATATATCTTTTTCAACTAGTTTCTCAAAGATGAAACATTCATAATTTGAAAGTATTACTTTAATTTTTCCTGTATAAATTACACGCGGAGATGAAGTAGAGCTGCGTATTATCCAGCAAGGGTATATCTGTATCACTGAGGGGCTGTATGGAAAACTTGTCTAGTATCATCCTGGAACACAAAGACTTTTGTTTTTTGTAGGATTTTTTTTTTTTAGTTTTTGCCACATAGCAAGTGCACTTGCCAGAGAGAGACAGAGAGAGAAGTGAAAAATCACCCCCCAACACACCACCAGAGGGGAAAACCACACCACAATCCCTTCTCCTCCTTTCTCCTCTCAGGAGTTTGGGCATGCATGCAAAGGCACCCCGCATAATTTTCAAGCTGCTGTGTTCAGGACTCAAACCACAGCTAGCCATGTGGGAATCTAGCATCTTAACCTTCATATCACCTGCTGGCCCGCACATAGTCTCTATTGGAAAAATAAAAAAGGCAGAGGTTATTATATCCATCAGGTGGATATGAAGGAAAATTAAGACTAGAATATTAACAACTTCACTCAGTGAAGGTCATACCAGAGACCATGACGTTCTTTCCCTGCATTTCAAGAGGAGACAGCTGTCATTCTGTCACGATTACCAACCTAACCGATCTATCCCCGTTACAAAATATACTGATAGAAGACTGAGGAGTGACCAGAGGGCTTTGCTATTTACAAACTTCATGGTCTGTGATTGGACCAGTGGATTCAGAGCGGATGGCATTCATTGTAGAAGATATTTAGGAAAACTACACTAGAAACTCTATTTACTTTTTAACCTTAAAAAGACAATTAGGGTCATCATGTGGAGTGGTGGTTAATATGCTGAACTCCCACATGGTCGACTGCAGTTCAAGTCCCGGACTGGTGGCTTGAAATTCACATTGGATGTGTGTGCACATTTCCCCAAAATCTCAAGAAAATAATAAGAGAGAAGGAACTGTGGTATGGTTATCCCCCCTCGAGGGGGTGATTTTTCACTTTCCCTCTCATTGTCTCTCTCTATCCCTCTTTGGCAAACACACGCACCCTATGGCAAAAACCTTAAACCTTAAAAAAAAAAAAAAAAAAGAAAAGAAAAGAAAAGAAAGGAAAAGACAGATAGAAAAACAATGATGAGGCCAGCAGGTGGCACAGTGATTAAAACACTGGGAAACCCACATGGCATACCTCAGCTGGAGCCCAAGACCCAGTGACTTGAAATTCACACCATTTTGAAGATCACACTGAGCTGGGACCAGCAGTTGGTATAATGGCTGTGTCGCTGGACTCCCATGTAGTCCACCATGGTTCAAGTCCCAGACCTGTGGCTTAAACTCATGCTGTGTGCTTACATGCCCAAGATCCTGAGAGTAGAAGGGATTGTAGCGTGGCCATCCCCCCTGGGGGGGGGGGGGGTGATTTCTCGCTTTCTGTCTCTCTCTGTCTTTCTGGCGAGTTCACGCATCCCACGCACGCATCCTATAGCAAAAACCTCTCAAAAAAAAAAATATATATATATGTGTGATATATATCTCACTAAGCATAGCATGTCAAGGGATCCGAGAGGAGAGTGGAGGAGAAGGGTTGCAGTGTGGCCATGCCCCCTGGGTGTAATTTTTTTACTTTCTTTCTCTCTTTTTCTCTCTCTGGTGAGCACATGCTCCCTTTGGCAAAAACCTAACAACAAAAAAAAAATACTTTTACCAATATTTAAAATGTTTTACTAATTTTAACAATTTTTTCAATATTTTTAAATAAATATTAATAAGAGACAGACCATTTGAAAGTAAATATACACAATTTAAGGTGTGTGTATAAATTTTTTCTCCGATAGCACTATGTGATTAATAACAGCAAGGATCAGGGCCAGCAGGTGATGTGGTGGTTAAGGACCCGGGACTCCCACATGGCTGACTGCAGTTTGAATCCTGGATCTGATGGCTTGCTTTCTCATTTTCCCTCTCTCTCTCTCCCTCACTCTGTCCCTCTCTGGTCAAATTTAAATAAATAAATAAATAAAGTTAAATAAAGTAATTCTTTTTAAAAAAAAAAGTAACACCAAGGATCTATAGGTACCATTTTTGAATGTCCATACTCATTTAATACAAATTGCACGCTTTTTTTTTTTCTTTTTTTGAGAGGTTTGTGCTATAGGGCGCATGCACTCGCCAGAAAGACAGAGAGAGACACAGAGAGAGAAAGCGAGAAATCACCCCCCGGGGGGATGGCCACACCACAATCCCTTCTCCTCCATTCTCCTCTCGGGATCTTGGGCACGCATGCACACGTGCCCGGTGTGAGTTTAAGCCACTGGGTCTGGGACTCGAACCACGGTCGGCTACATGGGAGTCCAGCGACATAGCCATTACGCTAACTGCTGGTCCCTGCACACTGTTTTTGACATTGCTCTTCAAATATATTGACTTGCTATGCTTTAAGTACTTTCAGGGCACATACTCACTTTTCAGATGTCTGGTCTCCATGTGACAGTAATTTACTGTCTCGGCACCACAATCACAGAAAACAACCAATAGTGGAAGTATGTGTGCTATTTTGCAAATGTCTAGGTATTGCACTTAGAAAATTAATATACTACAGAAAAGTAATTTTATGTATGTTATACAAAATTTTAAAAACTTAACAGACTAAAAGGAAAAAAAGTGATAGATGAGAGAAGAAATTATGGTAGCCTGAACTAGGTTAGTAGACACAGCTAGGTAAGGGATCTATTTTGGAGCTAGAACCTAGAGGACTTGGAGAGTTATGGAGAAGGCAAGGAAAAGAAAAGGTGAGGAGAAAAAAGACACAGGAAGAACTTCTAGGTTTTTGACTTGATTAAGTTGTTGGATGATGGTACCAGTCACAGCTGAGGAAGACCCAGAACGTGTGACAGTGCAGAAGAATGGGTAGAGCAGAAATTCAAGTTCTGTTTTATATATAGCAAACCTGAGATACCTACTAGAATGTCTTTACGTGCAAATGTCAAGTTTGGAAATCACACGTTATATTAGCAGGTCAGAGGAAGACTGTCCTGGAGATACGATTCTGGAAGTCGTCGTGTATAAAGCCCCAAGGTGAGAGTGTAGTGAAAGAAACCAGCCTTGCCATTATGCTTGGCGTATAAGGTCATCAAATTTTATATAGTCCAAGGAAGTAGAATAGCTTTGAATGTAAAATACTTAAGCAGTTTCTCATTTTGTGAACAAGAGAAGATAAAGGGAAGATAAGAACATAGTTTTCATGAAGCCCCTGAAGAATTTCCCAACTCTGATGAATAGTTGTGTGTAAATGCCCTGGTCTTTAATGTCTCTTGCAACTCTGTGTATTTTCTATGTGAAGGTGACTAGCTTTCCTTATGAAGACATTAGCTTTCCCACGAATATGTCCCAAAGGGAAGAATATGTATAATAATCACCCATCACCTCTATAATTGATGCAGTGCACATAAAGACACTTAATATGTGTCCATTCATGGACTAATACTTTGTGTGTGTGTATGTGTGTGTGTGTGTGTGTGTGTGTATGTTTTGTTTTTTGGGTTTCTTTTTAATCAGATGGATTTTTGCTATAGGCCATGTGTGCTCACTGGAGAGAGACAGAAAGTGATAAATCCACTCCCCAGGGGGAATGGCCATGTGACAATCCCTTCTCCTCCATTCTCCTCTTGGGATGTTGGGCATGGACGCACATACGCCTGGCATGAGTTTGAAGCTGCCAGGTCCGGGACCTGAACCGTGGTTGACTATGTGGAGTCCAGCAATATAACCACTACTCCATCCGCTGGTCCCCCCCCAGACTAATACTTTAGAAAGACCAGTACAATCATTCTCTAGTAAAGAAGGATGTTTCTTTTCTTGAGGAAAACAACAGGATAAAATGTGCTACTGTAATTTTGATTATCTTTTCCCCCAAGGACAGTGACCTACTTGTTTTTGTCTACAATTCCCCCAAAGAGAAAGAAAGAAAGAAAAAAGAAAGAAAGAAAGAAAGAAAGAAAGAAAGAAAGAAAGAAAGAAAGAAAGAGAGAGAGAGAAAGAGAGAGAGAGAGAGAGAGAAAGAAAGAAAGAGAAAAGAAAGAGAGAAAGAAAGAAGAAAGAAAAGTCTGAACCAGCACTATAGCCCATTGGTTAAGCAAACTGAACCACGCATGGCCCACTGCAGTTTGAATCCTGGCCTGAAGACTTGAAAAACACATGAGGTGTGTGTGTGCTTGCCTCAAATTCCAGCGGGATGGAGAAATGAAGAAGAGACTACAGCAAGACCATGCCCCATTGGTGGGTGTCTCTCTCTCTCTCTCCTCCCCGTTTCTGTCTGGCAAGCACACACACACCCTATAGCAATTAAAAAATAAATAAATAAATAAAACATTCTAAATTATTTCAATAAAAAGGCAAATTCAAAAGATCAGATCTTCACAATGAACTGAATTATGTTTGACACAATAAGGAGCTTGAAAGTTTACTCATTAGGAAAGACTTTATTTAATTAAATAAAAGTATGCCTGATTATCATTAAGAAATGGCCAGGAAAATCTCTATGGATTAATGCACTCTGCCGCTTGATGTCAAGGCAAATTCAGAATGTGTCAACAACGCTCATCACTCTAAGTCATTCAACACACATTCACTGGTTCTCTACCCGGGCCAAAGTGCACAGTACTAGGACTTACTCTCAGTTCTCAAGGAACTTACCATTATGTTCACAGTCTCATTCCCTTATATGCAATGAGAAGAAGAAAAGGCATTTTCAGGGTTTCTGTGGATGGTGTAAAGGGCAAAAGTATGTCTTCCTTCAAACCAGAATGTATTGAGCTGAGCATCTTTTTTTTTGAAATAAATAAATAAAATTTCCTAGAAATTATGGTATGGTTAATTTTACCATGTACCATGATCACTATTAGTACATTTTTTAATAATTATTTTATTTAACTTTTTTTTTTTTTTTTTTTTTTTTTTAATTTGACCAGAGAGGGACAGAGCAAGAGAGAGAGAAAGTGAGAAAGCAAGCCACCAGGTCCAGGACCCGAACCATGGTTGACTATGTGGAAGTCTAGCATCCTTAACCACCATGCCACCTGCCAGCCCCAACTACTAATACTTCTTTACCTTTGAGACTTTTTTTATCCTCAATGGAGCAATCTGACCTATTAAGTTTTCCTTTTGTTTTATCTATTTTTTTTTTTAGTCATGAATAGAGAAAAGTGGTCATAATTTCTATCTCAATTTGTTTCCTGCAAATCAAGGAGGGATTGCATATCTGACATACAGATTATTAGGCCCAGCATCCCAATTGCTACCTATCTCCCCTAAATCTGGTAAATATCATCAGTTTCTCGCTCTAAGAACTTGGTAACAAATAGCAGGTGAAGTTTGACATTCAGCCATATGCAAGATTAAAAACCCAGAGAGGAGGTCTCAATAGTGTAGTGTGTAGGTCACATAAATATGATACAGCAGAAATAAACCACCCTATACCTTTCGATTTGTGAGTGAGTTCTAATGAGAGCTGTCACATGCTTGTTACTACAAAATAAATGCCTTTTGGCTGCTTTTTTTTTTTTTTCCCTCCTGATTAAAAAGAAAGCAAAACTGTAACACAATTCTTAAACAAATTTTAAATGGTATCATCATTGCTAATGCTTTTTTTACAATTCAGTTTATCACTGCAGGCAAATCAGTTTCTCATTCATAAATTCTCTGATTGTCAAAACAATGTACATGATCATTTATCATAATGTAATATATCTTAGAAAGCAATCATAACATGAAGAAAACTTTGTCTTACGTAAAGGACAGCCTGTTTTGATATATTTTAAAGACATTCCCTGATTGGGTATTCAGTAATTTGTTGCTATGAGCAACATAATATTTTAGTTTGAAAACCTTCAGTATTTTAGTTGCTCTGTAATGTTGTATCTGAATTTCTGAGCTTTTCTTTCTTTATCCTCCTCTTTCTTTTAGCTTTGGCACTTGTGGTTTTCCAGGTAGGAAAATTTAATTTTTTAATTTAAAAGTATTATTGTTCAGAATTTTAAAATAATTCATAGGATTCATTAGTCATACAAAAGCATGAGATTGTTATTTAGTGTATTGAGTGCCTCATCACAAGCAAGAGAAACAAACTCTGGTTGATTTACTCAAAAGAGAATTTATTGAAAATTTTTAAATGATATCATCATTTCCAAAGACTGCTTAACAAAATATCCCAAACTTGGTGGCTTAAAACAACAAAGATTTATTGTCTCACAGTTCTGGGAGCTAAAAATTTGAAATCAAGTGTCAGTGGGACCATGCTCTTGCCAAAAACTTTAGGAAAGAATTCTTCCTTGCCTCTTCCAGCTTCTGGTAATTCTCGGCAATCTTTGGCCTTCCTTGGCTTGCAAATAGATCACTCCAAATTTTGTCTTTATAGTTATACCACATTATCACTGTATATCTGTGTGAATTTTCTCTTTTTATAAGAACTCCAGTCACATAGGATCAGGGTCCATCCTAATCCTGTATAAATTCATCTTAATTTAACCATCTGTGCAAAACACTATTTCCAGATAAATTCACATTCACAGGAACCCAGGGCTAGGGTCAATTCTTATGAATTCTAAACCAGTTCACAATAGGTCAACCATAAAGCATCAGGGGTAATTCTCGTATAAAATATAACCTACATATAAATTCAATGTGGAATCTATAATCTGCTCTATAAATTCTCAATCTAAAAGCTCAATCTCTACAACTAGTATACAAAGTTATCATACTACCAGTATATAATGTCTTTAGTTGTCATGTGGTCTTGAACTCATGGCATAGCCAAAGAAGAAAAGTGAAAATTTGCAAAGGGCAGTTTTCTTCCAACTAGATCATTTAGGAATATGTTCAGGCTATACATAATTCTAGTGGGACTTAAATATCTTTATATAAGCTAAATTCATATCTATAGTGGTTAACTTTAGAAGCTTACAAGTTATTTATTTTTTTCATCTGTGAATTATTGTCATTTTTTTCTCAGACTGTAATAGAAACTGTAATCTCTTTAAGTGATCTATATCTGCATTATGTAAGAATTCAGTTTTACCCTATGAACATGATCATTATTACATGGAAGAAGGAAGATAAATTATTTATGCCCAATTTCAAAATGGTTTGATTATTTTTTACATTCTCCTTTGGTTTGCAATAGTACATAGATTGTCCTATTCAGGATATAACAGGACCCATGTCATAAAATCAAGAATTATGATTCCTCTTTGAGAAATAAATTTTAACAAAAACTATTTTTAAATGTATGAATTTTTTAGTGTATGATTTTCTGCTGTGAAAAATAATAAAGGCTGACATAAATGAACTTTACCTATGATCGGGTTCACAGATCAAAAGGCTTAATATTAGTGTTAAGATGTCAGTTTTCACCAAACTGATCTGTAGATTCAATGCCTTAAGCAAACCTTAAGCAATATACCAGCAGTATTTTTTAGTAAAACTTGGCATATTAATTATGAAATGGAAACTTAAAGGACATAGAATAGCCAAGATAATTTTAGAGGAGAAAAACAAAATCAAAGGGCTAATCTCCCTGACTTCATGTTTTAGTATAGAGCTCTGGTAATCAAGACAGTGTGATAAATAGGCATGTAGCTCAATAGAACAGATTCAATAATCCAGAAATAAGTCTGACAGAAATGTCAAGTGAGTTTTGGCAAAGATACTTAGGTAATTCAATGAAGAAAACAGTTATTTCAAAAAATAGTGATGGAACAATTACATATTCATAAGCAGACAGAAAGTAATTTAGACCCCTACCTCACACCTCATATGCTCATATGCAAAAATTAACTCAAAATGGATCAGAGGTCAAAATATTATTAATAATAGTTATTTAATTATTTTTAAATAGGAAGAAAAAGTTGCTTTACCTTGCTGAAGACTTCTTTGATAGGAAACATGTGTAAATAAATGATTAATTGGACTTTATTAAAATTGAAAACATCACTAAGGAAATTAAAAGGAAATCATAGCCAAGGAGAAAACATTTGCAAAGCATATTTTTGACAAACACTTATGTTCTATATATGTGTGCATGTGTGTGTGTGTGTGTATACTTATACAACTCAATAAGAAGAAAAGCTATCTAATTTTAGAAAGTGGGAAAATAATTGGAACAGACAGTTCATAAAAGAAGATACACAAATGGCCAGAAAGTACAAGAAAAGAGATTCTACATTATTACTCATAAGGAAAATGCAAATTAAAACTACAAAATATACACACCCATTAGAATAGTAAAAATTTTAAAGATTGACGATGTCATGTTATGTCTATATAGTAGAATACTTTTGAACAATTTAAAAAAAATGCACCATTGATACACCCCATATCATGGATGAATCTCAAAAATTCAATACTTAGCAAAAGAAGCCAGATGAAAAAAGTTTTAAATTAATCTGAAACACTAGAAAAGATAAATTTAATCTTTGGCAATAGGAGCATATCAATAGTTACCTTAAAATGATAAGGAAAAGGGAGATTGGAAAGAGGTACAAGTGAACATGATGAAAACGTTCAATATTTTGATTGTGCTGGTGATTACATGGAGAATATGCATTGGTTAGAATTCATTGAACTTTACACTTAAAATGAATTTTATTTTTATTGAATATAAATAACTTCTCCTTAGAGCTGATTTTTTTTAAAAAAAAAAACTGTGTTAACTCTAGTCACTGACACTTTAATGCTTCAGTGCAAGGTAAGAAGGGACTTTCTTCAATAATGCTCTGGTTAAGTCAATGTGCTACTAGTCAATATGCCATTTCCATTTGAAGTGTATATTTTAAATATTTGAGAGAAAGGTTGTAGAAGTTACATTAATTGAAGTGACTTCATTAATTAAATGAAAAGAAAGTATATAAAAATAACGCCCACTTTTTAAAGTGAGCTTAGAGGTTGTATCAGTTCCCAAGGGCTACTGTAATGAAGTACCACACACTGAGCGGCTTAAAACAACAGAGATGAATTGTCTCACAACGCCGGAAGCTAAAAGTCTGAAATCAAGATATGGGCAGGACCATGTTTCTCCTGAAAACTGTCAGGGGACCAGTAGTTGGCATAATGGCTATCGCTGAACTCCAATGTAGTCGACCCAGTTCGATCCCCAGACCCGGTGCTTAAACTCACGCCAGGTGCGTGTGCGTGCGTGCCCAAGATCCTGAGAGGAGAATGGAGGAGAAGGGATTGTGGTGTGGCCATCCTCTCTGGGGCGTAATTTTCTGCTTTCTGTCTCTCTGTCTCCCTCTGTCTTTCTGGCAAGCCATGCACCTGATAGCAAAAACCTCTCCAAAAAAATAACTGTCGGAGAATCGTTCCTGCCTTTTCTTGGCTTTTTTGTCATTCCTTGGCTTGCAGTGGTGTAGCTCCAGTCCCTGGCTTGTTGTCAGATAGAATTCTCCCTGCGTCTCTATCTTCCCATGGTCATCTTCTTTCAAGGACTTCAGTCATATTGAATTAGGAGCCCACCTTACTCCATTGCAACCTTGTCTAACCTAATTATATCTGCAATAACCCCATTTCCAAAAAAGGTCACATTTTGAAGTACTAAGATTAAAACTTTAACACATCTTCTGCGGGGTGCGGGGGGCAGCTTCATCAACTGTAACACAGGTTGGAAATGTTGAAATCACTTCTTAGTTTTTAAGAAGGCAAGAGAATCTAGTACTATCCCTTACTGACCAGAGGCAAGAGATTTATTAATTTAGTAGTCCTCCTGAATTAAAATTGGTCAAGGACCACCCACAATCTACAGTACAGGTGTGTTCTAGTCCTTGTTAGGGGCAACAATGACTGAGGAGTTTGCTTTCACGCTGTATCTGTGTGTCAAGTCACTTCAGTCCTGAATTAATTTTTCAGGGGCAAAAAAAGGCAATATTCAATCATGACCAACACTTTTTTTTTTTCAGATAACTGCTATTCACCATATGCCCATCTATACTTCCTTAAAAAATAAGATAAACTTTTAGCTTTTCTCTGTTGCTGACTTAGAGAAAGATAGTGTATGCAAGTGATGTAAAATCTTGACTAACTCCATTCCCCCATTTTGACTTAAGCTATCAGCCCCACACACAAATCAAACTATGGACTTGGAGTATCCATATGCATTTTAAGAGGTATTTTAAGGGAATTCATGACTGGTGATTAACTTTTTTGGGGGGTGGGGAGGAGAGGTTTTTGCTATAGGGCGTGTGCGTTCGCCAGACAGACAGAGAGACAGACAGAAAGCAAGAAATCATCCCCTGGCGGCATGGCCACGCTGCAATCCCTTCTCCTCCATTCTCCTTTCGGGATCTTGGGCACGCACGCACATGCTCCCAGCACGAGTTTTAGGCCACCAGGTCCAGGATGCGAACTGCTGTCGACTATATGGGAGTCCAGCGATATAGCCATTACGCTAACCTCTGGCCCCATGACTGGTGGTTAATTTTTTAAGCACATCCTGATGGCATCTACCTACAGTTTCCAAGTTTCGTAGAAATATCTCTGAAACCATTTGGTTCAGCACAGTTTAGGGAACAGAATCAAACAAAATCTTTCTAGTAGCTCTATATCTTTGGATTAGTGTAGTGATTTTTTCCTGACCAAGTAGAACATGTTAAAACTTTAATATTACTATATAATCGTTCTCAACTTTGTGGTATAATGCTTTGAACTATGTCAGCCTTTATTTAGACTGGATTTGCACTTATAAATAAACTCATAAAAATAATACCCGTTTAGCAGTATGTGTTTATGCTGTAACTCTAAGTTTGAATGTTTCCATCATGAAGAGAATAGAAATTCAGTTTCTCTATTACTAAGTAATAAGTTTAAATGTTAACAAAATAATAAAGGGGGACCAGCAGATGGCATAATGGTTACATTGCTGGACTCCCAAGTAGTTGACCACGGTTCGAGTCCCAAACCCAGTGGCTTAAATTCATGCTACGTGTATGTGTGTGCGTCCCTGAGAACTTGAGAGGAGAATGGAGGAAAAGGGATTGCAGCGTGGCCATCCTCCCCTGGGGTGATTTCTAGTTTTCTGTCTCTGTCTCTCTCAGTCTTTCCGGCAAGCACACATACCCTATAGCAAAAATCTCTTTTTAAAAAAAATGATAAAGAAAATATTGGGGCTCATTGATGTCTGAGTTTACTGTGCTCTTTCTTTGTAAAGTAAAAATATGATATTAATAATAACAGTTACGGAGGCACAGTATGGAAAATGAATTTTGAAAAACAGCAGTATAAATGCTGTATTTTGCTTTCAGGTTCAGTAGATTTTTATCTTGCATAATGGCTTAAAAGATTAACCAGCTATTCATTTTATAAATTTGAACATGCACCTCACAGTAGAAAACAAATTGGCATTTGGAGTTTCAGGATAAAGTGCTATTCAAAGTGGCTCCATAGTCATTAAAACATAGAGTTAGTTTTGTGAATGGCATCAGTGAAAAAATCTTTCTCATGTAAAGAAAGCAGTAGGAATAAACTTTAAGTCAAAGGCAAGTTCTTCTGGTCCCTCATCCACAATGTTTATCCCAGTGGGATATGATACAGTCTGTGCAATTGCTGTGTTCCACAATAATTATAAAGAGCAATAACATGTGATATGAATAGAACATGGAACAAAGAACAGCAGTGGATGGTAAGAGAAACCACTGGTTATGTCAAAACTAATAACTTATTTACTCAGGCAGAGTCAATGAGTTAAGAGGTCAGATAAGTGCCGTTGTTTAAGCTTTACTAATAGTACACATGGCTTTTCTGGTTCATCATTTTCAACAGTTCTTTCAGAACCATTTTAAGAATTATGTGAAATTGACTAGGTTTCATTAATAGCTTACATAAGAACATGTGCTCATATCTTTGAATACAAGATTTCTCAAAATGTTAAATGTAAGCATTTGCCATTTTGCAGCTTCTGGGAAGAGGTGGGGAGCATTGTAAGACCTCTTGTCATAAATCCAGCATTCACTATCATAGAAAACAGCATCCATCTTTTTTAGGAATGGAGGGAGTTGTACAATGTGACACCCAAAGCATCTTTTAAATGTTATGTATCAGAGTGTACTTTAAAAAGCAGTGCACTTCTCATTGATCTTCCCATTTTACTTTGATTTAAAATGCAGATCTTTTCTTCCTATTGAAATCTTTGCATTTTTATTTATAAATGTATAGGGGGAAAATCCATTTCAGACATATGCAGCCTCATAAATTATGTTTGGTAGTTGAAACAGTATGTGCTTATGTCATGGATTGAACATCCTCCTTTATTAGAATGCTATTTATTGCCACCAGCTGCACTGCTTAGCTAAGAAAGTTCTTGACACTAGCGATTGCTTTTCAGCACCACTGCTTCCGGCTGCTAACAGGGGCTTCTATTTCCAAATGAAGCCACCCCTCTCGAGCTCTTCCTTCTGCTACACAGATACCTCCTGTCATCGTGATGCTGGCGAATCGATGGGGGATGGGACTGCACCCACTCATGCTTTATGATCTCCCAGGCTGTAAATCTCCCTTGGCTTTAAGATTTCTCGCCTAATAGCACTGGCCTGAGAGCTGTCAAATGCATTCAGGGAATCTACCCAACAGTAATGGATTTTTCAAAATTAAGATGTGAATTTAGCTTGTGATCAAAGAGTGTTTCAGTCATTGGCGTGAATTTCAGAGGAGATGCGTGGTGCATATCAGCAGTAGACACTGGTCTCTATTTTATTACATTTTACATTATAGCGGGGAAAACTAGACAAAGGTAATTACTCTTCTTCTGTTAAAGACTATTATTACACTTGCATGAACAGTTAACCCTGCTGTTATTTTCTCTGCTGCCTGTGCCGATGGAATCCAGACCATCCAAGCAGGAAAGGTGGAGAAATGGGGGTCTCAGCTCATTTCCGATTGCACAGTAAGTCCACTTTGAAAGGTAATCTTCCACACCACAAATGTGTGCACCAACACATCGATACTGTCCATTATTTGTTGATGGGATCTTTGTCCGCGTCTTCTGCATGCCAGTTTGAACACTGGCTCCTTTTTTTTTTAAAGCTTCCACACATAATTGGGCTCTGAGAGCCCGTGGAGTGAACACAGGCAGGCAGTGACAGGAGGAAACCTCCTTCTGTTAACATGGAAACGGAATTTCCTTGCTCTTCTCCAGGAAGGAAATTCCCTCTAGGTCAAGGTCGAGGCTTTCTGCAGTATGGGAGGGTGGGACTACGCAGAAGATACCTTAACCTGTGGTCCTGGTGAGCTCTCTTGAAGTGGTGTCAGGCCCTTAAGCCTTCATAAGCAGCAAATTTCTCCCCTTGACTAAACAAGAGGACAAGCAGAAAATTGATTTCTAGACATTACCTTTGAGATACAGACTGAAGACTAGAACTTCAGGGCACTCTCTGCTCCAACCAAAAGCTCAAGCAAAGACAGGCCCTGGGAGTTCTTCATTTTGGGTTTAGAAACGCAGCTGGTAAACCTGAAGTTCCCTTTTGAGATAAAGTCGCTGTTTCCCTCTTCGGATTTTGCTTCTAATTCAATAGAGGATTGGGTTAAAACAACGCAGTCACGTGGCCATTATTTGCGATAATTTTCACCTGCGGCTCACCAATCACATGGCAGGTAAGTATTAACTGCGTCATGACAGGGCAAAAATCAGAACACAAAATTGTCACCTCTGATTTCCCTTGTGCCGTCCCTTGGCTCAGAAGAGCTGACAGAGATGCCTGGCAGCAATTTGGTGCCTTGTGAGTTTGTTTTGTTTCGTCTTGAGCCAATCTCTAATATCAGATTGGGTAGATAAAGCAGGAAAGATAACATGGATTCAAAACATCACGTGGAAAATTAAAAATACGGAATTTATAAAATGGCTGGGTGTTGGTATGTGTATGTCTGTATTGACGATAGGACCTGAAAGGAACAACCAAAAACTCAACTTCTTGCAAGTTGATCATCTATAAAAATTAAAAGTAGGAGCCGGAAAGTGGTGTGGTGGTGAAGGCACTGGACTCCCACAGGGTCGACCACAGTTCAAGTCCTGGACTTGACAGCTTGCTTTCTCACTTTCCCTCTCTCTCTCGCTCACTCTGTCTCTCTCTGGTCAAATTAAAACAAATAAATAAATAAAGTTAAATAAAATAATTCTTTAAAAAAAGAAAAGGAGAAATAGTATTTGCTGGAATTTTTTTATTCTTCTAAAAAGTAGATACTTAAAAACAAAAAACATTGGGCCAGTTAGTGGCGCGGTGGTTAATACAGCTGGATTCTATATGGCTGATTGCTCGGTTCATGTGCCATAACTGGAGGCTTGAGAAACACACTGGGCATGTGTGCCTAAAATCCCAAAGGAGGGAGAAATGGAGAGGATTACAGCATGAGTGTTAGAGAGGTGCTTTCTCACTTCCCCACGCAACCCTCTGTCTCTCCAGCAAGCATATATATTTTCTGGCAAATTAAAAAAAAGAAAAAGAAAAGAAAAAACACCAATATTAGGTGATTTGGTAAAATGTCCTGAGTACATGTGTGCTCTTTAATGAAGTTATAGACAATATACCTTAAACAATTAAAGACGAAGAATCAAGGTTAAAAAAAATTAACAAGAAAAGACAAATAGTGTTGATGCTAGAAATAGAACTTCAGACTGTAGTTGAATATGTGGCTTGAGGAAATCAGAAAAAGGTGGTGGGACTGGCAGGTGGCATGGTGGTTAAGGTGCTGGACTCCCACATGGCCTACCACGGTTTGAGTCCTGGACCTGGTAGCTTGCTTTCTCACTTTCCTTCTCTCTCTCTCTCTCTCTCTCTGTCTCTCTCTGGTCAAATTAGAAAATAATAACAATAAATAAAATTAATTAAATAAATAAATAATTCCTTTTTAAAAAAATGAAATATACGGTCTTCTTTTAAGACAATCTTTCCTCTAAAATGTTGAATAGCTGAATTCCATTAATATTCACTAATGATATTAGCAAAATACATTTTAGGTAGAAAAATATGGAAGTAAAAAAGTTTGAAAAAATAGAGAATTGTGAGCCTGTTTTCTTCTGCCTTGCAGAAATGATCTGAATTCATTCCGTCCAACAAATATTTAATGTATGCCTACTAAGGGTGAGGATCTTTAAATTCTGAATTTCTAAGATATCTTCAACTGTGATATACAACAATTAAATTTTTTTCTTTATTAATGATAGACTACATGCACACACATGTGAGAGTGAGAAAGAGGTGCACCCTCCCAGGGTCTGCTCACACAGAGGTCCTCTTCCCCCAGTCCTCCAGCTCATCAGGTCTTGAGCACTTGCCTGCATGTCTGGCGAGTTCCAGGCTGACCACGTTGGAGATTTGAACCTCAGTTGCCATGTGGAATCCAGCTTCTCTTGTGTAGGGCATTACCACCACACCATGGAGCCAACCCTAAACCAAATTTTTTGTTGTCTATTGAACCAATTATAGATATAAATTCACATTATAATGTGTCTTTCACTGGGGTCGACTTCAAGATGCATCACTTTTCTGAAACATTTCCAAGCTATTGTAATCTTCTCTATTGTCCATGTAAATTTTTCTCTCTTTAAAATTTCCACGTGAGTTTGATTTAGCTATTATAGAAATAAATTGAAATTGAACAGTTATACATTCTCCCATCTTTATCAAAAAGAAAATAATTATTGGGAACCAGCAGTTAGCGTAATGGCTATGTCGCTGGACTCCCACGTAGTTGACCGCGGTTCGCATCCTGGACCCGGTGGCTCTCGCCGGGCGCGTGTGTGTGCGTGCTCAAGATCCTGAGAGGAGAATGGAGGAGAAGGGATTGCAGCGTGGCCATCCCCCCGGGGGGTGATTTCTTGCTTCCTATCTCTCTGTCTCTCTCTGTCTGTCTGGCGAGTGCACACGCCCTATAGCGAAAACCTCTCCAAAAAAAAAAAAAAAAAAGAAAGAAAATAATTATTAAATAATTAAATCTAATTTTCAGTTCAGGAACATAAATGCTCGTGAATAAATCAACTCACTGGTGCTCCAATGTCCTGCCAGAAAGTTTCCAATTATTGTATCAGATCATCAGAATAAACATCATCAGATGACACTAACAATTATCATTGATCTTGAATAAGCATTATAACATATAGTGACTCGATCTACACAATTTTATCTTAGTTGAAGGAAAGTAAACTAAGCA
Source organism: Tupaia tana (assembly GCA_026018925.1). Lineage (NCBI taxonomy): Eukaryota > Metazoa > Chordata > Mammalia > Scandentia > Tupaiidae > Tupaia > Tupaia tana. The sequence goes on along the minus strand of JAKSZU010000023.1, from coordinate 35,558,959 downwards.
ATTTGAGCAGCTATGTTAAACAGGATAACACAGAGCGAATTTAACTTAAGTGCACAAGGACTCCAGAGGTGGGCTGTGCAGTTGGACTTCTGGTTCCGTGTGTGACCTTGGGACAGTTGTATAACTTCTCAATGCCTCATCTGTCTCAACAATCCTTACCACACAGAATTGTTCTGAGGAATTAATGTGTTTTATACATGCTAAGCACTCAATAAATGCTAGCTATGTTTATTAGAAGGTTGGGGCTGGCCAGTGGCATGGTGGTTAGGGCGCTGGACTCCCACATGGCCAACTGCAGTTAGAGTCCTGGATCCGGCAGTTTGCTTTTTTACTCCCCTGCTTTTCATCAAATTAAAAAATAATAATGATAAATAAAGGTAAATAAATAATTATTTTTAAAAGGTGAAAATATTGTTTTTAATGAATATACATAGAAGAGTTTTCAACTTTTGCTTAGCAGGGGTATAATACAGAGTTTACATTTCTATATTATTTAATATATTAACTTGGCTTTCCTGGGTAGAGTAATCTCTTTTCTCCAAATGTTATCCTCTTGTTTCATTTCACTGCTTATTAAGGCCAAAAACTCACATTCTCCCCACTTAAAGAGCTCCTAAAGTCCCTCTTCCCCTCACAGAACATTGCCTGACTTGTATAAGTAAGATGATAAATCTCTTTCCCCTTCAGTTTCAACAAGCTACTTATACAACACAAACACGGAGCACACCAAAGCTTGTAAGTCAATGTTTACATTACATCCTGGTGAATGTTTTTTTGCAATGTGCACAGTTTAAAATGTAGGCTTCCTGCCAGGGCAGGAGTTTTGTCTACTTAATTTGTTTTCTAGGTTCCAAGTTGACCATACTTGGGAGTAGCAATAGTATTTCTATAATATTTTCTGCTGCCTATCACCCAAAGAGTGAGGGTTATGGAAAGACCAGAGGAGTATTTCATCCTTCACATCTCAAGAAATGAGCCTGACAACAATTGGGAGAAAAACTGTAGAAAAGAGAGACTAGCCAGACAAATCCCAAGCCAAGGCAGTCCTTGAAAGAGCTGCTGTCCAGGTTTAAAAAACTGTCAGGAGGGACCAGCAGATGGCATAATGGTTATGTCAGGACTCCCATGTAGTCGAGCTCAGTTTGAGTCCTGGACCCGGTGGCCTAAGACTCATGCCAAGGACCAGCAGTTGGCGTAATGGATATGTCGCTGGACTCCCATGTAGTCAACCACAGTTCAAGTCCCAGGCCCAGTGTCTTAAACTCACGTCAGGCGCGTGTGCCTACATGACCAAAATCCCAGGAGGAGAATGAAGAAGAAGGGATTGTAGCATGGCCATCCCCCTGGGGGTGGGGGTGGGGGTGTGATTTCTCATTTTCAGTCTCTCTGTCTCTATTTCTGGTGAGCTTGTGCGCCCTATAGCAAAAACCCCTCAAAAAAAAAAAAAAGAAGACTCATGCTAGTCATGTGTGCATGCATGCCCAAGATCTCAAGAGGAGAATGGAGGAGAAGGGACTGCAGCATGGCCATCCCCACCGGGGGGGGGGGGGGGGGGGGATGGGGGGATGGGGGGTGGAGCAGGGGGGAGTTCTCGCTTTCTGTCTGTCTCTCCAACAAGCATATATGCCCTATAGCAAAAATCTCCCTAACAAAAGAGAAAAACATAAGGAGTGATAAAGGTGGAGAGATGTCCTGATGAGTCCATCTAAAAATTGTGTGTGTGAAAAAGATTTCTCCTCAGTGGAAGAGACTTCTCCTGATCCTGATGCCAAGTTCTATAAATTATAGCACCTAGGCTGAGTGCCCAGCCATACTCCGGGGGTGAGGTTGAGCCTCTCCATCAGAATCAAATTACAGGGACCAGCAGTTAGCATAATGGCTATGTTGCTGGACTCCCATGTAGTCGACCGTGGTTCAAGTCCCAGACCCGGTGGTTTAAACTCACACGGGGCACGTGTGCTAGCGTGCCCAAGATCCCGAGAGGAGAATGGAGGAGAAGGGATTGCGGCATGGCCATCCCCCCAGGGGGTGATTTCTCACTTTCTGTCTCTCTGTCTCTCTCTGTCTTTCTGGCGAGCGCGTGCACCCTATAGCAAAAACTTCTCAAAAAAAACAAAAACAAAAACAAAAAAAACAAAGAACAAAAAACGAAAGAAAAAGAATCAAATTACATGTATAATAATCTCTACTGTAGAAAGTTAAAAGGACTTGGGCCAGCCTGGTGGCCTGGTTGTAAGGTGTCTGGATCCAACATAGTAAACTTTGTGGTTCAAGTCCCAGATCTGGCAGCTTGAAAAATAAGCCAAACACATATGTACGTATGCCCAACACCCCAAAAGGAGGGAGAGATAGAGGAAAAGGGATTGCAGTATGACTAAATCCCGCGGGAGGAGCAGGTTCTTTCTTATTTTACCTCTCTGTTTCTCCCTGTACTTGCCTCACTGGTAAAAGATAGAAGTTAAAAGGACTCTTTGAGACCTTAGAACCATGAAAAGTCCACCTTAAGGAAAGGATACAGAGCTAGCATCATCTACCACGGTGGTTTTCAAATGTAGCTACACACTGAAATCACTAAGGGAGCTTTATAAATCCTGGCACTGGTGCTCCCCCTCCCAAAGATTTGGTCTAGGATGTGGCCCATGCACGAGGGTTTAAAACTCTTCATGTAGCTGAGAAACACTGATTCAGACCCAAATCATCTGACCCACCAAGGGGGGATCATCAATCTCTTCTTCATTCTCCTTCAGGGATTTTTGAGTACACATTACACATGCCCAGTATTATTTCCAACCCCCGGGTCTGGGACTCCAAGCATGTTTGACCATGTGGGAGTCCAGTGCCATGATCACCAACCCACACAGGCAGGAAGGGTATACACCGTGTCCTGGGCTATTTCATGACGTAACTCTAGAGGTGACCTGACTATACAATAAAGCACTGGATCCTCACACTGGCCTCTTATTTGCCAATTAGCCAGTCTAAGACTATTAAAGAGCACTTACCATGTACAAAATTTGAAACTGATTCTCAAAAGGAATCAGATGACATTTTTCACAGAGTCAAATCCCTTCTCTGAAAGCATTTTGCTTTCTCTCTCATGACTTCCTACTTCAGTTCTCCTTAAGGGAGGCTAGTTATTTATTTATTTTTTTTAGGTTTTGCAATAGGGCATGTGAGCTCACATGAGAGAGATAGAGACACAGAGATAAAGACGAGAGAGGAAGAGTGAGAAATCACCTCCCAAGGGGGAGGGTCATACCACAATTTCTTCTTCATTCTCTAGGGATTTTTGAGTACACATACACATACACAGTATGATTTTCAAGCCTCTGGGTCTGGGACTCCAAGCATGTATGACCACCGGGGAGTCCCATGCCTTAACCACCATACCATCTACTGGCTAATTATTACTATGTCAATTTTCTTCTTTCCTAAGAAGAATAAGTAAAATAAATAAATAAATAAATACAGCAGCCTTTACTCCAAGCTATAATTATAGTCCTTTCTAACTAGCAGGGGATATATTCCAAGACCTCCAGTGGATGCTGAAACTACATATAGTACCAAACCCTATATGTACTGTGTTTTTTCTTATACAGATATACACATAATGAAGTTTAATTTAACAATAGTAGAGATAACAAATTAACAATGGGCCAACCAGTTAGCAGCTGCTGGTTAAGACAGCTGGATTACACATGGTGAACTGCATGGTTCAAGTCCCAAACTGAGTAGCTTGAAAAACACTCTGGGAACATGTGTGAGCAGGCCCAAAATCCCAAAAGGAGGGGAAAATACAGAAGTGATTGCAGTGTGACTGTTCTCCATTGTGGGGAGGGAGTGCTTTCTCACTTCCCCTCTCTCTCTAACTCTCTCTGGCAAGTGCCCATGTCATCTAGCAATTTCTTTAAAGAGAGAGAGAGAGAGAGAGATTAAAATAGAACAATTATTGCATGCATTTTTGAATAGAAAAATAAATCATGACTTTTCCAATGACCCAATAGAACAATATTCTACATTAAAGTTACATGAATTTGGTTTCTCTCTCAAAATATCTTATATACTGTGCAATACATACCTATTTTCAGACTGCAGTTGACGTGAGTAACTGAAACCAAGAAAGGCAAAACTGAATGCGGGGGGGGGGGGGGGGGGGCTAAACTTGTTTTAAATTATTAGAAATAAGGAAGGAAGGATAAATATATAAATGCATTTTTCTGTGGTTCCTAATAATGTGAAATTGCAAAGAAATCAACAAGCATCTTAAGAAACTGACTATACACAGTCATCTATCTGATTTTTTAGAAGCTAGAGTCTAATCAAAAGAGAAATGATAATGGATGGGAAAAAGGGAAACCAAAGTAACAAGGACATAGGCAGAGATAGCAAGGGGCTCTAAGAGGGAAGGAGTGGAGAGTGGAGAAAGGTGAAGGAGAAGAAGAAAATGGATCATTTCATTGCCTAAGAGATTCTAATCTCCCAGAATCAGTTGGTGCCAGTAAAAGGCATCTCCCAGTGAATTTACTTAAAATGGAGTAATTTGAGAGTAAATAGTTCAAGGGGGTTTGCTTAGAACTATTTATTTTTAACTAAGCTAAAAATTATGAGATCAAGTACATTTTATTTTATAAGTAATGAACTATATTTTGTAATTCAATGTAGTACTTCTAGAATCAAAAACAGTAAATCAAGTATTGATTTTTTTTCTTGTTTTTCTCCAACAAAATTAAAAAAGAGCGTATCATTCCACATTCCACTTCTGAAGAAACAATATCAGTATTTGGAAAATAGTTGAAGGTATTTTTCACTTGGTTTTTCCAAAAGTTTTACTAAAGCTTTTGATATTCGCATTTTGTATTTGATCATGCTCTTTCTTCTTAATTTCTCTTCTCTACTTGTTAAACTCTGTCAGATCCTTATATAAAATAATGACTTAAAATGTGATTTAGTCACTTGCCAACATTTCTTTCATTGATTTTGTAAAATTCTACATCTTTTGAAATATATGTGCTTTCCCTTTGTGTCAATTTGTATTATATCATATTATTGACTTTTTATAATATTTGATAGCAAGTGACTTGTCATGGTATTGATGAGATAGGCTGATATAAATGTTCTACTAAGCTAAGAAAGATAGATGTATAGAGACTAATTATATTAATGGTTAGTACAGTAATGGTTATTTCTGCATCATGACCACTTTATCCTAAACTACCCCATAACTTTAGAACTTGGATATGATAATCAGATAATGACATCCTCACATATAAAAGCCAGATTTCAAAGTGATTCTGGATATTTTACCTCTTTACTCTTTATTCTCCCACCTTAAGATGGGTGAGGAGGAAGACTTTAAAAAAAGCAAGAGTGACTTCTATAATAGTGACTGTTAGAATAATAGGAATAAGTCATTTTATGAGAAATTATCTAATGGATGCCCAAAAATTAATTTCTAAAAGGGTTCCTTTTTCAGAGTTAAAAAACTATACTCATGAATGAATGTAGATTATAGACATATTAATAATGTTAATACATAGCTGGGTATAAAAGTAATTGCTAGCACTAGGATAATTAAATTATTTTAAATCAACCACTTAGATGGCTCTTCTTACTCATCAGAAGTTATCTTACACACATTAAGGGCAGCACCATGAGGAGGTCATACATATCATGGGAATTGGACCAAAAAATATCCAAGAGAGGTCTGTTGCTTACACCATTGCCAAGTTGGCATTATTTGCTATAATACAAGTAGGTACTCTGCACATTGTTCTCTATCATGCTTAAGTGGAACAGTTTTCTTGTAAAAGAGACAGAAAGAAGGAGACTATATCTCAATGTCTTCCTTTCATCTGAACTCTCTCCATTTTTTAACTATGAAGTCCATATCATTAAATACACATATGAATAAACAGGATAAACAAAATGTTCTGAGTTTATTGCATCAAAGCAATGTTGATTCATTGTAGAGTCTCTGAAGCTAAAGAAATTTCAAGTAACTGTAAATTAATTAACATTATAGTAAATGATATAGAATAAATCTAAAACTTTCAGATAAAATGTCAGATGTCAACTAATATTTGCAAAAGGAACCTCACCTGCTCAAAGCACTTCAGACAAACTATATCAGAAAACTCACAATTCAGCAAGCAAAGAAACAATATTAAGAATGTAAAAAGCAGAGAAGTGTTGACTATCAACATAGTGTTTAATAAAAGGAATAATAAATACTAAAAGCAAGATGAGAAAAAGAAGAAAATTTTCAGCAATTTTGTTTACTTCTCTCTTCAGCTAATAATCAAACAAAGAAAGACTCTTTTAAACCAGAAGAATTGCAATAGTCTTCTATCATGGAATCCTGAATAAAGTTTCTAGCCTCCAGAACCAGAAACAAATGGCAATATGGTCAATTTGTGTAATCGGCCAATGCAGAGACCATTCAACGCTGAAGGAAAATCATCCTGGGAAGCTTATTATGCCCAATTTAAAATAATAAGCCAAATGAACCATCAGACTGAGGGACAGAAAGCACTATTTCTTGCTGCCAGTCTAAAGGGAACCACTCTCATTGTGCTAAACAATTTGTCAGGAAGAGACAGAAAGAGCTCTCCAGCGTTATTAGCACATTAACCAGACTTTTTATAGTTTAACACAGGGCAGAACTGGCCACAGTGAAATTCAAGACTTCTGTTAGGAAAAAGTGGTTAGTCATAGCAATATTGACTCAAAATATTGAATAATCATTGCATACAATCTATTCAGATGTCCCGGGACCAAAATAGTGTCCAAACTCAATTTTCTGAAATATTTTGTAAGTCTTTAACCAGAAATAAAGTTACATTACTTTTACTTCAAAAAGACTTAGTGGGCCAGTAGGTGGCATGGTGGTTAAGGCACTAGACTCCTACATGGCTGACTGCGATTCAAATCCTGGACCTTGATGCTTGCTTTCTCTCTCTCTCTCTCTCTCTCTCTCTCTCTCTCTCTCTGTGTGTGTGTGTGTGTGTGTCTGGTAAGTGTATGTGCCTTATAACAAATTAAAAATAATAATAAATTAAATAAAAATTCTTTTTTAAAAGGATTTATTCATAATATTCTTTATTAATTTTGGTGGAAAATATTGCTTAAAATAAAATAAAGCATGCCTTCCAGTATTCAACCAAGTGTGGATTCGATATGTGTGTGAAGAAACTAGCTGAGACCAGGACAAGGACAGCCTAAACTAGTTAGAGGAACCAGTACTAGGTGCTCATACAAGACCAGAAATAATTTCTGTGCCCAATAGTCACACTGAACAAAGCAAAATTAGTGACATATTCCAGACTATTTGAAAGGTCTTTTATCAATAGTGGAAAATAATGAGCCCTAGGATAAGCACTACTCTGTTCCCACTGAATAATTCTTTAAAGCAGGGCTTAGCTAAAATACCTCTGAAAAAGGACACAATCACCCTCAATGTGGCATGGCCATGGGACTTATGACATACATTCACATGTACCCAGGGTGTTTTTCAAGCTACCAGGTCCAGCACTCAAACCATGTGGTTGGTCTTGTAGGATCCAGCCATCTTAACCAACAGACCATGAGCTGGCCCTAACGTTTCAATATTCAAGAGAGCATAGTTTTACCATCAAATTAGACAAATAAATCAGTAGAATACAATAGAGATTCCAGAAATAGATCCACACATTTTGACAAAATTCCACTATCAATTCACTGGAGAAGATAGATTTTTAAACAGATAACTCTGGGTCAATTTAATACTCATATTCAAGCAAAATTTAATCCATACCATGCACCATATAAAAAATTAAATAAAAATTAATTGTAGAACTCAAATGTAAAATTTAAAACTAAAGTGTTTCTAGGGGGAAAAAAAGGCAAGAAAGAAAAACATAAGAGAAAAGCTTTACAACCTTGGTTTAGGCAATGATTTCTTTTTCTTTTTTTTCCAAATCAATTGTTGTCTTTTATTATCATCTTTAAAATGTCATATAAAGGTCTTAGAAATTATCCGGCTTGTAACTATAGCTGGAAAACTCTTAGATCTTACTCATCAGTCTGCTGAACTGTACCCTTCTCAGAGACATAGAGACCATCCAAGAATTTTCTTATATCCTTATTTTTAACTGTCATGGCTTGCTGTCTCAAAGCAGCTGACTTTGAAACAAGTTCAATATAATTGCCTTCAAGGATCAACTCATCTTTCTGGGTTTGAGATACTGAACAAGCAACACCTGGTCTCATTCGAACCCTCTGGGTGTATTTTTCACCCAAGAAATTTCAGATTTCAGACCCATTCTCCTGAATAACTGAGAATGGTCTTCAACCTTGCAGTAGGCACAGCAAAAAAAAAGCATGATTTCTGATATGATGCCAAAATCATTATGCATAACAGAAAAAGTTGAGAGGTTGAATGTCAAAGAAATTACAGAATTCTGCTCTTTGAAAGAAACTGCTACAAAAATTAAGAGACAAACCCCAGTCTAGAAAAATTTACAAATTGTATATGTAATAAAAAGAAACTGTGTTAGTAATATATAATGCACTATCATATCTCAGTAAGAAGAAAATAAACAACCCAGTTATTACAGTGGGCAAAACATTTTTTTTTGAGAGGTTTTCGCTATAGGGCGCGTGCCCTCGCCAGACAGACAGAGACATAGAGACAGAAAGCGAGAAATCACCCCCCGGGGGGATGGCCACGCCGCAATCCCTTCTCCTCCATTCTCCTCTCGGGATCTTGGGCACGCACGCACATGCGCCTGGCGTGAGTTTTAAGCCACCGGGTCCGGGACGCGAACCACGGTCGACTATGTGGGAGTCCAGCGACATAGCCATTACGCTAACTGCTGGTTCCCAGTGGACAAAACATTTGAATAGACACTCCACCAACAAGTACATATGAATTGCAAGAAAGTTAATGAGAAGATGCTCAACAGCACTAGACATTAGGTAAATGCAAATTAAAATCTCATGAGATGGCATTACCTATTATTCAAATTGCTAACATAAAAATGGACCATACCAAGTGCTGGCAAGGACATGGAGGACCTGAAATTCTCACATACTGCTAGTGGGAAACTTGAAAGTTTCTTGAGCAGTTAAACACACACCATATAATTCAACTCAACTCCTAGGTATTTAAGTGAGAGAATGAAAGCACATGTCCATATGAAGATTTGCCACCAAATGTTCATAGCTTTAACTGTAATAACTCAATACAGGAAGTAACAAAATATCCATCAACAAGTAAATGGGTAAACACATTGCCATATATCCATACAAAGGAATACTACTCAGCAAAATAAAAACAATGAACTATTGACAAATGCAACATGGTTTGCATGGTTTGAGTCCTGGACCCAACATCTTGAAAATCATCCCAGGAGCATTTGCATCCATGCCCTAAATCCTAAGAGGAGAATGGAGGAGAAGGGACTGCAGTGTGGTCATTCCCCCAGGAGGGTGATTTCTCACCTTCTCTCACTCTCTCTCTGTCTCTCTCTCTCTCTCTCTCTCTCTCTCTCTCTCTCTCCAGCAAGCATATGCTCCCTATGACAAAAACCTTTAAAAAAAAAAAAAAGTTGAAATTTTGTAGAGAAAATCCAGAGACTCTCTAGCTCTCTGGTTTCTGTTTGGGTTCAGACAAAAAAAGAGAAAGAGCAAAAGATCAGAAAGTAGAAGGAGAGGGAGGGAGATATTAATTTCCTCAGCTTGCTCACAGCAAGGTTGCACCAGGCTGACTATACTCCTTCACCAAAGGTCTGTGTTCTTGTCAGGTCACCATCAACACATAGTCTTCTCTGTTACAAGGTCTAGTAACCACAATTTCCTTCCATTCCCTCAGCCTTTATGGTGCAAATACAGTCTTCTATTATGATCTCTGGGGTATTTTTCTTTCAGATTTTCTATACTCTGACCACATTTCCTTTACAAACATGTTGTGTATTATCTGCCAGGGTTTCCACTGACAAAAAAAAAAAAGCGTATCTAAATACATCACTGATCATGCTTAATTCTCCAGTTAAAAGACTAATGGACAGAGACCAGTTGGTAACATGGTGATTAAGACAACTGGATCTCACGTAGCCAACAGTGCAGTTAGAGTCCCAAATCGCTTGATCTGAAAAACACACCCAGTGCATGGGCATTCATGTCCTTAATTCTGAAGGAGAAATGAAAGAGAAGGGATTGTGATGTGACCATCCGCCATTGAGGGTGCTTTTTCACTTTCCGTCTCCCTCTGTCTCCGGTGAATGCACACATTCTCTAGCAAAAAAACAAAAACAAAAACAAAAACAAACAAAAACCTAATGGACAGATTGAATTTAAACTCAATAATAAAATCTAACTACATGCTATTTACAAGTGGTGGACTTAAAACACAAGAACAGAGAAATGTCATGAATACAAAGATACTATTCAAAATAAAGTGAATATATTTATGTCACACCAAACATAAAGCCTCTCTGGAAATAAAGAAGGTGACCAAATGATGATAAAATAAAAATTCATGGGGCCAGCAGGTAGTGTAGTGGTAAAGGCGCTGGACTCCCACATGACAAACCATGTCACAAGTCCTGGACCTGGCAGCTTGAAAATCATGCTGGGTACACATATATGAATGCCCAAAATCCCAGAAAAAGAATGCAGATGGGACTGTAGCACGGCCATCCCCCCAGGGGGTGATTTCTCATTTTCCATCTCACTGTCTCTGTCTCTCTCTGGCAGAAGTATGCACCCTTTAGCAAAAAACACAAATAAATAAATAAGAATTCATTGGGAAGGTATAACTATTCAAAACCTGCCCACACCCTCAAATGAAATAAAGCAAAAACAAAAAATATTAAATTAAAAAATTGCAAAGATAGGGGCCCGCAAGTGGCAAGGTGGTTAAAGGCACTGGACTCCCACATGGCTGACACAGTTCAAGTCCTGGACCTGGCGACTTGCTTTCTCACTTTCTTTCTCTCTCTCTCTCTCTCTCTCTCTCTCTCTCTCTCTCTCTCTTTCTCTCTCTTCTCTCACACTCTGTCCCTCTCTGGTCAAATTAAAATAAACAAACAAATAAATAAAGTTAAATAAAATAATTCTTAAAAATAATTACAAAGACCTCTTCTTGTTAGAGGCCTGAGGGGATCTTTGAAAATAGTTTGCTATTCACTTGACCCAGAGAATCTCACAAAGTCATGCAAATCAAGAGGTTCAAATCTTCATGTTCACTTTAAGAACACTCGTGAAACTGCCCAGGCCATCAAGAGTATGCATATCCGAAAAGCCACCAAGTATCTGAAGGATGTCACTTGATAGAAGCAGTGTGTGCCATTCCGTCGTTACAATAGTGGAGTTGGTAGATGTGCCCAGACTAAACAGTGGGGCTGGACACAAGGTCAGTGGCCCAAAAAGAGTGCTGAATTTTTACTGCACATGCTTAAAAATGCAGAGAGTACTGCTGAACTTAAGGGGTTAGATGTACACTCTCTGGTCATTGAGCACGCTCAGGTGAACAAGCCACCCAAGATGTGCCGTTGTACATACAGAACTCATGGACGGATTAACCCACACATGAGTTCCCCTGCCACATCGAGATGATCCTCACTGAAAAGGAGCAAATTGTTCCTAAACTGGAAGAGGAAGTTGCACAGAAGAAAAAGATATCCCAGAAGAAACTGAAGAAACAAAAACTTATGGCACGAGAATAAAGTCAGCATAAAATAAATGTAGATAAAAGTAAAAGGAAAAAAATAATTACAAAGATAAATTGAAAAACACATAAGATAATGGAACATTTCAACATACTTCTCTCAGTAACCGATAGATCAAGAAAGCAAAACATTTGGCCACTGGTAGTGCACTAGTAGTATAATATCTGCAACTGCTGAGGCCGTAGGGGAAGTCCTGGGGTCACATCCTGAGGTATCCCTGCGCATTCGAAGCATGCATGAGCCCGTGATCCTGTGTGACTGAGGAGTGCCCATCTCGCTCTCTTTCTCTCTCTCTGTCTCCCTCGCTCATGGAAGAAACAAGTAAATAACTTTTTTATTTAAAAAAAAATAATTATTTTATTTCTAATTTTATTTATTCATTCATTTTTATCTTAATTTGACCAGATAAAGACACAGAGAGAGAGAGGGAAAGTGAGAAAGCAAGTCACCAAGTCTGGAATTCAAACCATGGTCAGCCATGTGGGAGTGTCCAGCTCCTTAACCACCATGCCACCTAATGGCCCCATAAATTTAAAATTGTCAGTATACTGTAGTGGGGGGGAGTCTTAAAAATAAACAGAAATTAGTTAAGACACGGGATATTTGAACAAACCAACAGTTAGAGCATATACTTTACAAATATGTATTTACCAAAAAGTGCCACAAAGCAAGCATCTATAAATATTGGAAGTATTTGGGCCAGCAGGTGGTATGGTGGTTAAGGGCACTGGACTCCCACATGGCTGACCGCAGTTCAAGTCCTGCACCTAGCAGCTTACTTTCTCACTTTCTCTCTCTCTTTTGTGCTTTCTCTCTCTCTCTCTCAATCTCTCTCTCTCTCTTTCTCTCTCAATCTGTCCACCTCTGCTCAAATCAAGATAAACAATAAATAAAATAAATCAAGTTAAATAAAATAATTCCTTTAAAAATATTGGAAGTACAAGCATCAAAAAACTATAACAACAAAACGTGTTCTCTGATCACAAATTGAAACTCAGGATCAATAACAAAATCCTGTACATGAGAAAGCACGTCATAAAAAGGATAGGTTGCATGGTGGTTAAGGCACTGGATCCCACATGGCTTACTGTGGTTTGAATCCTGGACCCAGTTGCTTAAAAAACATGCTGGGCACGCGTGTATGCATGCCCAAAATCCTGAGAGGAGAATAGAGAAAAAGGATTCTAGCATTGTCATCCCCTCCCCCAGGGGGTGATTTCTCACTTTCCCTCTCTCCTTGGCAATCACAAGTGCCCTACCGCAAAACTTAAAGAAAAACATAGGCCCAGTTTTGGTGGCACAGCAATAGAGTTCACACTGCAGTGCTGGAAGCCACATGGAAGGTCGCACTGAGTTCCAGGGTCAACCTGTATGCACCAGATATGGCACAAATGCCTGTGATCCTGGTTCACTAGGAGAGGTTTGGGGGGTTGCAGCATGAAACCTCACTGAGGATTCTGGTCTCGTGTGTGTGTGTGTGTGTGTGTGTGTGTGTGTGTTTGTATGTATGTGAGACTCTCAGTAAATAAATGAACATTTTGAAAAGGATATTTAAATGAATAGTATGAGTATGGAAAGTTACCTGGCATCATTACTAATCAGGGAAATATAATGAAAGGCACAATAATATACCAGCACCTACCCACAGTATTAAAAAAATTGGCATTACAAGGATGTGGAGGGACTGTCACTCTCATTATGATTATTGGGACTGTAGATTGTTACAATGATTTTAGAAAATTGGTAGTATCTACTAAAGCTACACATACACCTATCCTATGACCTAATAATTTCATTCCTAAGTATACACCTAAGAGGATAAGTACATATAATTAACCATAAACTTGTGTAAGAATGAATGTTTATGACAGCTATATTCATAAAAGTTCCAAAAAGGAAAAAAAAGAAATATCTATCAACAGAAAAATAGACAAATTTTGTTATATTTATACAATGGAATGTTATAGAACAACAAAAAAGAGTGACTTCCTGGTTCATAGAGCAGCACTGATGACTCTCATGAACAATATATTAACCAAGCAAATCAAAAAGCCAAACACAAAAGATAGATAGGATATGGTTCCACTCATAAGGATTACTTTTTTTCTTTTTTCGGAGAGGTAATTTTTTTTGCTATAGGTCGTGTGCGCTCGCCAGAAAGACAGAGAGAGACAGAGAGATAAAGCAAGAAATCACCCCCCAGTGGGGGTTGGTTACGCCGTAATCCCTTCTCCTCCATTCTTCTCTCAGGATCTTGGGCGCACACGCACATGTGCCCAACGTGAGTTTAAGCCACCGGATCCGGGATTCAAATCATGATCAACTACATGGGAGTCCAATGACGTAGCCATTATGCCATCTGCTAGTTCCTCCACTCATAACAATTTCAAGAAAAGCCAAAACTAAAACTAGTAAATAGTATTAGAGGTCAGAATAGGAGTTACCTCTGAGGTAAGGGATTAACTAAGAAAAAATGCAGAAAAAAATATTAGTTACTCTATTGAATAAAATTTAAAATGAGATCTTTCCTGTTGCGTTTTTAAGAGCACAATATAGTATTACCTGTAAATGCAATGTTGTACATGTTTACATCAGATCTCTAGAACTTATTAAATTTGTTAAATTGAAACTGCTCATTGATTAGCGATCCTCCATTTCTTTTTTCCCCAGCCCTTGCCAATCACCATTCTATTTTTCAGTATTATAGATTTTACTATTTTAGATACTCATATAAGTAGAATTATGCAGCATTTATCCTTCTGTGACTGGCTTATTTCACTTAGCATAATGTGGAAAAATGGTGCAGCTGCTATGGAAAACAGTATGGAGTTTCCTTAAAAAAATTAAAATAGAACTACCATATGATCTGACAATTTCATTTCTGGGTATATATCCAAAAGAATTGAAATAAGAATCTCAAAAAGATATCTGCACTCTCATGTCCATTCTAGCATTATTTATAATAGCCAAAATATGCTAACAATGTAAATGTTCATCAGTGGATGAATGGATAAGGAAAATGTAGAAAAACACACAGTTCAATGAAATAGTATTTAGCCTTTAAAAAGCAGGAAATTTTGTAATATGTGACAATGCAGCTGAACTTTGAGGATATTATACCAAGGACCTTGTGAGTTTTAGAAATGGTCTAAGTCTTTGGTGGTAGAACATGGCTCTTTTCTATGTATTTATGCACAATATATTATAGTAACATAATATGATATATATGTATATTAAAAGATTCATCAAGTTGTACACTTAAGCTTGATATTTTCTGTGCATACTTTATACCTCCATTGAAAAGTATATGATAAAGTCTAAATTTGAAAAATAATGAAACTAGCTATCTAAAATTTACACAGAGAGCCAGCAACTGGTATGGTGATTAAAGTGCTAGATCCCACCAGCCAACTGTAAAGTTCAAGTCTCAGCACTAGTGGCTTGAAAATCGTGCCAGGCATATATGTATGCATGCTCAAAATCCCAAGAGGAGAATGGAGGAGGGGGGACTGCAGCATGGCCATCCCCTTCTGAGGGTTGACTTCTCAATTTTCCTCTCTCTCAGTTTCTCTTTGTCTCTCTCCTATGGGTGCACATACCCCATAGAAAAACTAAAATTACACAGAAATATAAGTTCAAAGCTCTATCAAAGAATGACAATTTCATTTTTATGCAAAATGGAAGTTCTCCTACTTACAAATCTAATATATTTTTAGTACCAAACCTAGATTAGAAGAGTGTGAGAAGGGAAGTTTGTAGACCTATCACACTGATTAACATAGATGGAAAAATCCTAAATAAAACTTAGGTATATTAAATGGAAGGATGGATGGGTGAAAAAGACTCTATGAGTGACTTGAATTTATGCCCCAAAATGTGAGGACAAGTTAACATTTGAAAATTGACCAATGTTTCACCATACTAATAAAATAAAGTTTCAGAGATCTACATAGAAGTTCTCTTAAGTCTTTTGTTAAATGCTATTCTGTTCATATATACATACAGGATGATAATTCATGAGACTAGACGAAGAACGACCAGGGAACCAAAAGAGAAACAATTCTCAGAGCTCTCAAAAAGCTGGACAAGGGCTGGCTCCATGGCACAGCAGTAAAGCACTGCCCAAGAGAAGCCAAATTCCACATGGTGACTCTGGCTCAAATCTCCAGCCCAGTCAGCCTGAAATCAGACTGAGAACACATGTGTGTCCAAGACCCAGTGGGCTGGAGGACTGAAGGAGATCTGGAAATCCTAGACTCTGTAGAGGATACTCTCTCTCTCTGTCTCTCTCTCACAGGCACACTCATGTGTGTGTGCATGTGCTCTATCACAAATAAAGAAAAATATTTTTTTAAAAACGTTTTAAAGAAAGGGGGTGATTGAGTTACTCTGGGCACATCACGATGCTGAACTCAGGTCTGGTCCACATTAATTATTGCTTATCTGCTCCCACTCTGGACTTGAAATTAGGGCCACATGTCCCCGAAAGTCTTATACGCAAATGTTCATAAGAGCTTTGTTCTTGACCGTCCCAAATTGGAAACACTCAAATTCCCTTCAATAGTTAAATGGATAACTATGGTATAGCTATACAATGAATACCACTTGGCAATAAAAAAGGAGTAGCCACCTGTGTGAGCAATCATATGGATAAATTTCAAAAAGCATTTTGCGGGAACCAGCAGTTAGCGTAATGGCTATGTCGCTGGACTCCCACGTAGTCGACTGCGGTTCGCGTCCCGGACCCGGTGGCTTACAACTCACGCCGGGCGCGTGTGCGTGCGTGCCCAAGATCCCGAGAGGAGAATGGAGGAGAAGGGATTGCAGTGTGACCATCCCCCCTGGGGGGTGATTTCTCGCTTTCTGTCTCTCTGTCTCTCTCTGTCTGTCTGGCGAGCGCACACGCCCTATAGCGAAAAACCTCTCCAAAAAAAAAAAAAAAAAAAAAAGCATTTTGCTAACAATAGAAGCCAAGAACAAGAGAATATACACTGTATAATTCCTTTTATATGAAATACTAGATGAGACCAAACAATCCAAAATGACAAGGAAAACCAGTGTTTGCCTGTGGCTAAGGTAGAGGTTGAGGCTGACCACAAATAAGCATGAAAGAATTGTTCTATATCTTGATCACAGTAGTGGTTACATGGGTGTCTACATTTGTCAAAACTCATCAAAATCTATGCTTTATATGCGTGCGTGTATCTTACTGTATGAAAATTATACTCCAACAATGTTGATTTAAAATGTTAGAAACATTACAAATATCATAGTACCAAAAATATAAGAAAACTGAAAATAAACTATGCAAGCATGTAAACCCCTTAGGAGAAATTACAGCATATTATTGAGGCCATATAGGAAGACCTACATAGATGAGAAGCTATATCATGTTCATGAATGGGCAGACTCAATATCATAAAAGTGTCAATATCCCTCATATAACTGAAAATTCAAAGAGCAAAGGATAAAAAATAACTAGGAAAATTTCCAAGAATGATAATTATCATTGAAGGCTGGTGGGGAAGACTAAGAATGATGTAATAACTAATGGCAAAAGCTTGAAAACATCTGTACTCAATTAGAAGAAAAAAATCGCTTTTTGTTTTTGTTGTTTGTGTTTTTTTTAAGTAAAAGTAAAAGTAAATTGATTGTGTTTTTAAAGAAAGTAGCACCACGGGACCAGCAGTTAGCGTAATGGCTATGTCTCTGGACTCCCATGTAGTCGACCACGGTTCACATCCCGGACCCGGTGGCTTAAAACTCACACCAGGCACGTGTGCATGCTTGCCCAAGATCCTGAGAGGAGAATGGAGAAGGGATTGAGGCATGGCCACACCCCTGGGGGTGATTTCTCGCTTTCTGTCTCTCTCTGTCTGTCTGGTGAGCTCACGCGCCCTATGGCAAAAGCCTCTAAACAAAAAAGAAAATAAAGAAAGAAGCACCAGAAAATTTATCTATTTATTGGCATGGTAAATGACTCCCTTCTACCAACTACTAACTAAGCTATTTTTACATTAAAACCAGTTACTGATAATTTCTTCATATGAAAAAAGGAGCATTTTTTACAACACAAGCCAATTAGAATCCTGACTTGTTAGTCTTAAAAATTTACACTCTTGACTTTTTTTCCCCTCTGATTGAACTCTTGAAAAAATATTGCTAACTAAAAGTCATCTTTCAGCAGGAATAGATCAAAATAAATGTTTTGAAATCTTAACATCTTAACCCAGTAATCCTTCCAAAGTACTGACTTCAGCATTTCTCTTAACATACTCAATTTTTCTTTTTTTTTTTTCTTGGAGAGATTTTTGCTGTAGGGCATGTGTGCTCACTAGACAGACAGAGAGAGAGAGACAGAAAGCGAGAAATCACCCCCCAGGGGGGATGGCCATGCCGCAATCCCTTCTCTTCCATTCTCCTCTCAGGATCTTGGGCATGCGCGCACACACGCCTGGTGTGAGTTTTAAGCCACCGGGTCCAGGACGTGAACCGCGGTCGACTACGTGGGAGTCCAGCGACATAGTCATTACGCCAACTGCTGGTCCCAAGTCCAGTTGTCTTTAATTAGAGCATAAATATATTGTGAGAAATTCAAATCATGTTGAAAGTGTTATTTTCTGTGAAAATTTATGTTACAAATGTTATAACCATGAACAAAACAGGAAAATAACAAAATAGTTCACTTGTAAAATAAAGGCATAGTATTTGTTTCTTCTTTATATGTCTTTTATTTTTTTAAGATGTGGTTTTGGGGGCCGGCAGGTGGTGTGGTGGTTAAGGGGGCTGGACTCACACATGGCTGACTGTGGTTCAAGTCCCGAACCTGGAGGTTTATTCTCTCACTTTGCCTCTCTCTCTCTCTCTCTCTCCCCCTCTGCCTCTCTCTGATCAAATTAAAATAAATAAAGTTAAATAAAATAATTCTTTTGTGGCTGGCAGGTGGTATGGTGGTTAAGGACACTGGACTCTCACGTGGCTGACCATGGTTTGAGTCCCAGACCAAGTAGCTTGCTTTCTCACTTTCCCTTTCTCTCTCTCTCACTCTGTCCCTCGCTCAAATTTAAATAAGTAAGTAAATAAATAAAGAAAGAAATAAAGTTAAATAATTCTTTAGGGGAAAAAAAAGATGTGGTATCAGCATGTTGCAATCCTCCTGCCTCAGCCTCCCAGCTGGGACTGAGAATCAAACCCAGGTCTCCCATGTGGTTCCAGCCTACGGAGCACAGCGTCTTAGCAGCACATGCCACTGAAGCTGGGCCTTCTTTGTATTTCTAATATTCTTGACATAATGTTGGTTCTACAGAGTTGTTGTTTTAATTGATGAGTCAATTTGGAAATTCAAAATAATACTCCTGTGCAAGGCTGATTTCATCTCTACTTTTACTAACCATTTTCTAACTCCTTGCTCAACTTAATATAATTTGAGACGTTCAGAGTAAATGGGGAAACTAATAATGCCAACCCCCACCATTTCTTCTTTCCCAACACCTCACCACAACTTCTTATCTCAGTCCCATTGTGAATTACCTAAGTCAGCTTTGAGCTCTCGCATGCTCAGTGTCAGTTATCAATAACGGGGAAGGAGAGCAAATGAGATGCACACAATATCAGCTATTATCAGGGAGAAGCAAGACATGACCACGTCTCTGAATGACAGCATGGTATAATAAGTCTTCTGAACCAGGGCCACTTTTTGGCCATCTTGTCACTGCAGCTCAGTAAGATATGTTTGAAAAAGATCCAGAAGTAAGTCACTGAGTGACTATATGTGATAAACTAAGTAGACTCTGCCTAGTTGGCTGTAAGGAATGTAAGTATTGCCAGACTGATCATTTGATTTGGTACGTATACTGGAGGTAATACTCTGAAAGAGTCTGCTTTTCCCTTTGTCTTTCTAAATCCGTGACTTGGCTGACTCAAGAACTCCAGTAAGGGGAAGAGGAGGGGTCAGGTGATCACGAGGGAACAGTAGGAGCATTGACAAAAGGATCCAAATTGTTCAGATTCTGACATTTCTATCATAGTTTGTATTGATAAAATATCAATAAAATAGTCTTATAATGGTTTATTAAAAAGTCACTGTCTTTAGAGAAGAATGTCTAAATTATTCTTTCTTAATATTTCAAGAACTAAACCTAAAGGACCTGCTTGAGTTGTTTTCCCTGTTTCTCCAAGAGAATATTCATTCTACCTGTGAGGCTTACACAGAAAGGAAGTAATGATATAGCGAAAGGAGGCAATCTGCTCATTTCAGATCCAGGATATTATGGGGGAAATGAAGAAGATGAAGAGAAAAGGCAAGAAAGGGAAGGAAGGTACCTCAGTGTTCACCTTCTCTGCACTCCACCCTCTTCCCAACTTGGAGACTACCCTTCAAAGAAAGGTGTTTTGAAGTGTATTCAGATAAATTGAGGAAAGTTCCAGAAAGAAAAGGATCCTATGCCAACATGGGATACTTAAGAGGCAAAATGGTGTAGTTGGGCAGTCAAACAGTTCAACTTGTGCTCCCAAGCCTCCCTCAGTTTCTGAGTGGCATTAATACAGTGGCCACTATGGTGCATTCTGGAAAGGATGGCATGACTTCACAGCAAAGGCTGACCATCTGGCCCAGGGGTGGACTGGTCATGTGTCAAAGTGTCCATCCTCAGGCTCACTGCAGTGGTGTGCACCTGTAATCTCAGCATTTCGGGAGGCTGAGGAAGGGGAATTATGAACTCAAGGTTGGTCTGGGCCACATAGCAAGACTCCATCCAAAAAGAGCTGGGCATGATGGTGCATGCCTGTAGTCCCAGCTGGGAGGGTGAGAGAGGAGGGTTACAACAGGGTGAAACTCTTGTGATAAATAATAATAATAATAATTAAGTGGCCAGCCTCCCCCCCTGCTACACAAATTCAATAGTACCTTTCCAAAAACTGTGGTGCCATCCTGGAGAGGAGCTAGACGGAGCATGAGAACATGAAATTTCAGAGAGACTGAATAATTTTTTCTAGAGATTAAGGACTATCTAATGGTACTTTAAAATTATTAGATCAAATTAAGAAATAAACCAGAATAGACTTCCTGTTACTATGAGGAGAGCAAAAATAAGGAAACCGTATTTTCTCTGCCCATCTGAATTTTATTCTGCCCCACTATTAATATAAATCTGAAAATGATTGCTTGGAGAGAATAGACGATACGAATTTGCAAAATCATGCAGCCTTGGGAGGGCGAACAAGAACTTTCAACCAAAATTGAAATTCCAGAATTAGGATTCCCTTAGCATTCAGAAAATTTAGTTCAAGGATGAAAATGAGGAAATAATAATTTTGTCTGAATCATTACCCTAAGTAATGATAAAGGCTGAAAATGTAATAGCTTAAAGAGAAATTTAAATAAATTAGCAAAGAATCAAAAAAAGGTAAGAAAAAAATAAGGACTTCAGAAGTATGTTTTCTTAAAATGATTAATTAGCTAATTATTATTTTAATTTGGCCAGAGATAAACAAGAGAAAGAGAATAAGGGAAAATGAGAAAGCAAGATGCCAGGTCTGGGATCTGAACCATGGTCAACCATGTGGGAGTCCAGTGCCTTAACCACCACACTACTTGCCTCTGGAGGGATGTTTTTTTCTTTTTTTTAGAGAGAGTTTTTTGCTATAGGGCACGTGCGCTCGCCAGACAGACAGAAACATAGAGACAGAAAGCGAGAAATCACCCCCCAGGGGGGATGGTCACGCCGCAATCCCTTCTCCTCCATTCTCCTCTTGGGATCTTGGGCACGCACGCACATGCACTCGGTGTGAGTTTAAGCCACTGGGTCCGGGACTCGAACCGCAGTCAACTACATGGGAGTCCAGCGACATAGCCATTACGCTAACTGCTGGTCCCTGGAGGGATGTTTTTTAACAAGCCTACTTTATTACTACTGCAGAGATCAACATCGCGCTGGGTTGGCCCCTTAGTAAGATCCAAAGTAGACTAACCCAGAACCACTAACCACAGTAATGATCTCATTCTCATGTTTTGTATATATAATAGTGTATCAGTAAACACAACATATAAACAGTTCTAACATATATTCTGGTATATCATGGTAGGTTAGGGCCAGTTTGAAAGGGTTGCTTGGAAGAAAAGCTTGAAACAATCTTGAAAGAAGTAAAGCAGATATTGGTCATCGCGTAGAAAGAAACATTTCTGCATAGAAAAATATGTCATGACTTTTCTAACAACCAACAGTTGCACAGAGACAACAAGTGAAATCTGAAAAACAGATGTTGGCAAAATAGGAGTAAGGGATAGAAGACAACAAAAATGATGTTTTAAAGGATATTGATATTCATTACAAAATAATAAGGACAAAACCTTTATACAATGCCAGGTATCTGTCCAAGCAATCTACATATGTAAATTCATTTAAGCCTCCCAAAGCCCTTTGAGGTAGCTAGTAGTATTATGAGAATACCTATTTTCCAGGTAACAAAAAGAAAGCAGAGTTGTTATAAAACTTGTCCACAGTCATATTGATATAGGACTCCAGCCCAGGCTCACCAGGCTCTGAATATATGTTCTTTTCTTAGCTTCTATACTATTCTACCATTCTAAAAAATTAAAAGGAATTTAGATTTTTAAGTAACCAGCAATTTGGATTAGGGGGCAATAAGAACTCATGACACAGTTTTAGCAACTTTATTCCCAAATGTGAAAATAATTCTATTTTTTCTCTATCAGAATAAACCAGCACCAAAAATCCACTTTGACCTCCTAAATTAATGAAGAAGCAGTTCCATTTTAGGAATTTATGCAGCAGATATAGCACGCATATGTACAAAGACATATGTACAAGCATATTTATTGCAGTGTTTGTGTTCACAAAAGACGGGAGATCAATCTAAATGTTTAGCAATAGAAGACCAATTAAATAAATTACGTCTCATCCATGCAATGGATTACCTCCTTTGAGAGAATGGGGAGAGATCTATGGGTGCTGACGCGTACGACGATCTCCAACATATGTTGGCCAATGTAAAAAGCAAGGAGGAGAGGAGAGAGAGGCAGATTTCTTGCAGCTGTTTATCATGACCATTCTCCACTTTGCTCTGCTCCTTGTTTTTTGTTTTTTTTTTTAAGTGAGATTTTTGCTAGAGGGCACATGTACTCGCCAGAGAGACAGAGAGACAGAAATCAAGAAATCATCCCCCAAGGGGGATGGTCACGCCACAGTCCCTTCTCCTCCATTCTGCTCTCAGGATTTTGGGCACCTGGCATGAGTTTTAAGATCCTGGGTTGGGACTCGGACTGCAGTCGATTATGTGGGAGTCCAGTGACGTAACCATCTTCTGATCCTGCTCCTTGCTGTGGATGACCAACTTATTTGGACTTCTAGGTCCTCTGGCTGCTGGCCAGGACTGGCTGGTGGGAACCCAGCATGGGACCAGAGGCGAGGACACCAGAGCATTTGCGCCCTCCTTGCTTTGGGGTACGTGTATCACTGCTCCTCTCTCACGAGACTTCGTGTGTCCAGGTTGAGGTAACCATTCCTGCTGTCCCATTTTTTGAGCCTGTGGATGTAACAGCTCCTTTGCTACCAGATGGGATTATTAAACTATGCCCTGTGGCTCCTGTTATAATATCACATACATTCGTGGAGAAATTATCCTCCACTTTTTCAGATTTGAGTACACTTTCTTTTTACTGTTATGACCCAAATATGCTATTACATTAACAAGAGAAAGAGTGGCAGAGATGCAGAAATATACTCTTCAATATGCAGAGAATACATTTTATTTTAATTGTTTTTAGAGAGAGATTTTTGCTATAGGGCGTGTGCACTTGCCAGAGAGACAGACAGAAACGGAGAGACAGAAAGCAAGAAATCACCCCTCCCAGGGTGATGGCCATGCCACAATCCATTCTTCTCTCAAGATTTTGGACACACCCATACGCCTAGCATGAGTTTCAAGTTGCCGGGTCTGGGACTTAAAATGCTGTCGACTACGTGGGAGTCCAGCAACATAACCATTTCACCATCTGCTGGTCCCCAAAATACATTTTAAATAGTATAGTAAAAATGCTAGGCTGCTGGCCTGTGGCTTGTTGGTTACGTGAACTGGATCCCCTATGGCCAACTGCGCAGCTTGAGACCTGGATCAGACAGTTTGAAAAACACCTGGCACATATGCATGTGTGCCCAAAATTCCAAAAGGAGAGAGAAAATGAAGGAGAAGATATTGAGGCATGACCTTTCCTTTATGGAGGATGTTTTGTTGCTTTCTCTCTTTCTCTCTCTCTCCGATGCTCTTTGGTGAGTACATATGCCCTCTGGCAAATCTATTTTTTTTAAAAATGGGAAGAGATCTATGTGTGCTGGCAAAGCTCTGTAGCCTGGTGGTTAAGGCAATTGGATCTCACATGGCCAACTGCACAGTTTGAATCTGGGCCTCAGCAGCTTGAGAAACGTGCCGGGTGCATGTGAGTACAGCCCAAAATCTCCCAGAAAGGAGAGAGATGGAGGAGAAGAGATTTCAGTGTGACAATGCCCCACAGGGTTGCTTTCCTCCCTCCATCTCTGTCTCTCTTTGGTGAACACAAGCAAAAAATAAAAATAAAAAAATAAATAACAATAACTGTCAGGCAGAGGAAATGAAGTTGAAGTTGAGAATGGAAGGAAGTATCTTATCTTCATGACGATCCTTTCATATTTTTTATGTTTTTTTACCATATTGATGTATTAGACATTAAGAAAAATACGGGGCCGGCAGGCAGCAAGGTGAGTAAAGTGCTGGACTCCCACATGGCTGACCACGGTTCGAGTCCCAGATCTGGTGGCTTACTTTCTCACTTTCCTGCTCTCTCTGTCTCTTTCTGGTCAAATTTTAAAAAAATAATAATAATAACAATAAATGAAATTAAATTAAATAATTTAAAAGAAAAAAAAAGAAAAGTAATAGGGGGCCAGCAAATGGCATAGTGGTTAAGACACTATACTCCCACATGGTCTACCACAATCATACTGGATGTGTGTGCATAGGTATTCAAAATCCCAGGAGGAGAATGGAGGAGAAGGGACTGTGGTGCGGCCATCCCTCCCGGAGGGGTTATTTTTCACTTTTTCTCTCATTGTCTCTCTCTCTCTCTCTCTCTCCAGCGAGTGCCACACCCTATGACAAAAACCTTTTAAAAAAAGAAAGAAAGAAAAAAGAAAAAGAATAAAATAAAATGTTAAGAAAATAATCTATGGGCCAGGAAGTGGTATGGAGGTTAAGGCGCTGGACTCCCACATGGCCAATGGCTGTTCCAGTCCCGGATCTGGCCTGACAATCACACCAAGCATGTCATGCATGCCTAAACTCACAAGAAGAAAATGGAAGAGAAGGGATTGCAGTGTGGCTATCTGACTTGGGGTGTAATTTCTCACTTTCTGTCTTTCTGTTTCTTTCTGCCTCTTGGCAAGCGCATGCACCCTACAGCAAAAAACACACACTCATGAAAAAGAAAATAATCTTAAATTTTACCTCCAAGATAGGAAAATTCACTGGGGAAACTGTTCCATAAAGGTTCAAAGTCTAGTTTAGAGAATGAAGATGAAAATTGAGTGCATGTGTAGTTCAAGAAGTTGAATTGCCCATGATTAGAAATAGGTTCTCCTGAATATTATTTTGCAGGTATTTTATAAGATCTAATAGTGCTATACACATTAACATATATTCCTTATTTTTGAAATGTTCACCATTAAGTTACTAAAGTTTTTATTTAGGTTTGAATTACAAGTACAATTCACAGGCTAGTTACCATCTTCATTTGGACTAAATGTGACAATTATTCAAGTTTATCTTTGCTTTATGAAGTAAAAGCTCAGTAATGGTAAAGACTGTTGATCACTCCAGGCCACAGTAAATAAAGCCTTATTGTCAAGACTTAAACTTTCCACCACATCTTGATTCAACAGTTTTGCAAGCAGTGAATGCAAAAATTAAGTTGTCTTTTCTCTCTCTCTCTCTTTTTTTTTTTTTTTTTTGGCAACAATTTAGCACAGGCATATGCTTCAAACTCAAATGACTTCACTTCAAATTGAAATTAAGAAATGTTTTGAAGCATAGTCATTTGATAATAATTTGCTTCAAAATAAGCAGCATGCTTCTTTTTAATGCAACCCACATCCTCACCATGTGACTCAACAATGTGGTAAATGAAAAAACAAAGAGCTGTCAAAAATAGTCCCCAAATATATTCCAGTCCATGATTTTTCAGTGGCTACGTTTCTTTGTTATTTAGGTCTCTGTTTTATGGCTATCTGTGCAAACCTCACCATTTTCTTCTTCGTTGCAATGGTGACAAATGCTCTGAGAAAGAGAAGCTGGGCTTCTGCCAAGAATTTACTCTCAACTTCAGTATATTTCAGCTTTAGGCCTGACTGTTTTCTCCTCTCTCTCAGGGACCACTAGCTACCTTATTACCAGGAAGAATGACTCTTTGACAGCACAGTCACAACCCAGAATCCCCACCAAATTGTAACGCTAGCAACGCCAATGGCATCGAAAAACTGATCAAGGAGGTCCGCAAGACAAACGCATTAGTACGTAGATAGCCTCCAAGTTGCGTGGCAGATTCCTTGGCTTGCAGAAAATAAAATTACAGTTTCTTTTGACATATTTCTTGCTTTTCTTGCTTACAAGCTTTACACTACCAGGATTCTTCATGTACAGTGGATTCTACTACGTGAGAATACTACCTTTATTTCATTTGCAATCCATTCCATGAAATGTTGAATTGGAAACAACAGCCTCCTTCCTCCTCAATCGCTGATTCTCTTACTCAGTTTTTACTACCAGAAGAATGCCAGTTAGATAGCTGTTTAGGAAAAAATATTCTGCAAATAAGCTCAAACTAAAAGACTTAAATATTAAAAATAAAGGCAAATAAGAAAAATGTTAAATGTCCAGTTTGCTGTGTAAGTTGCTGGACAACTTGGGAATAATCTAGCATTAAACTACCTCTTGCCATTATACATAAATTGATGAATAAAACAATATTAAATAGTCTCTTTATAAATCCACATAGACCAATAATTAACTGCTTAATTTCTTCAAACTACATTGAACTTTTCATTAATAATATAATAATAGATCAAACAATAAGTTATTGCCTCCTATATGCTAGATTATTTCTAGTTATTTTTTATTTTTTTATTTTATTTATTTCTAGTTATTTATTATTTCTAATTATTTCTAATCTTTACCACAATGCATCTGGATAAAATATTAATATACCCATTTTATGGAAAAGAAGACACACAGAGATTTTAAGCAATCCAGGAGAGAACAATTTCACTTTTTCCAATTTCCTTCAGCGTTTCGGTTTACAATGTATCAAATGACTTGTTGGTTCAGTCATCGTAGCTGATTGCTTCACTGAGTAAACCAAGGTAATTTATTCCTTATCTTAGATTTGGGGAGTCACAATCTGGCAACTGCAACAATCTAGTTAAATGTCAATGAAATCATGGAACATGGATTGGCTCATGTCATCTTAAAGATTCTGCGCACACCAAGATCCTGAGAGGAGAATGGAGAAAGGACTGCAGCATGGCCATCCCCCCTGGGGAGTGATTTCTCACTTTCTGTCTCTCTCTCTCTCTGTCTGGCAAGCGTGCGTGCTCTATAGCAAAAACCTCTCAACAACAACAAAAAAAATCATAAAATAAAATAAATAAATAAAAGATCCTGCTCATGAAGCCACCAACATTAAACTGGTTTACTTTTAAGTTTATTTATTTCTTCTATGAGAGAGTGAGAGAGAGAGAACTCCGACAGAATCTTCACACCACATGCCTCCCCCAGTCCCAGCCCCAGCCAGACAGGATTGCGGGCATGCGCGCCCAGTATACAGGAAGACTTCAGAATGTGAACCCAGGGCATTCCATATGGCCTAGGCACCACCTTACCTCTGTGCCATTGCAGGTGGCCTAAACTGGTTTTAACAATTGACAGACATTTCTTGGAGGAGGAAGCTGCGGCTCCATTCTGTAAGTTGATGTGTACTACCAAATCTTGTATGTGGGTGCAAAAATCAAGTGCACATTGCTATTGAAATTGTCATCATTAAGGTTAAAGAATTTCATAGTTTAGTCTGAAAGATAAAAAGTATCATTGAGGGACCAGCAGTTAGCGTAATGGCTATGTCGCTGGACTCCCACGTAGTCGACCGCGGTTCGAGTCCCGGACCCGGTGGCTTAAACTCACGCCAGGCGCGTGTGCGTGCGTGCCCAAGATCCCGAGAGGAGAATGGAGGAGAAGGGATTGCGGCGTGGCCATCCCCCCTGGCGGGTGATTTCCTGCTTTCTATCTCTCTGTCTCTCTCTGTCTGTCTGGCGAGCGCACGCGACCTATAGCAAAAACCTCTCCAAAAAAAGAAAAAAAAAAAAAAAAGTATC
Organism: Tupaia tana; assembly: GCA_026018925.1. Lineage (NCBI taxonomy): Eukaryota > Metazoa > Chordata > Mammalia > Scandentia > Tupaiidae > Tupaia > Tupaia tana. Next base: position 35,530,836 of record JAKSZU010000023.1, on the reverse strand, counting down.
ATTGAGCTACTGATCTGGTTCCAAAAACAGCACTGGTTCTAAGAAGATAACTATTTGGTGACCTTACTTAGTGTGTGTGTGTGTGTGTGTGTGTGTGTGTGTGTGTGTATTTTTTTACTATGAATAGATAAACCAAAGGGCTATACTTTATTAAAGATGACAGTCTTTGTCCCCATTTCCTAATGGCAAGAGTTTTCACTTGCCTGAGATACAGTCCTCTGTCACCTCGTACTTGAAATCCTCCAAGAATAATTTCAACAGATAATGCTTTATTGAGAGCCTTCACGCTTTTTAAAAATTCACCTTCATTTTGAAAATGTTTTATTTTGGGGGCAAGCAGGTAGAGGAGTGATTTAGGCACTGGACTTCCACATGACTAATTGTGGTTTGAGTCCCAGACCCAATGACTTGAAACACCAAAAGCAAGTGCTTGTGTACCCAAAATCCTAAGAGGAGAATGGAGGAAAAGGGATTGTAGTGTGGCCATCCCCCCTGAGGGGGTGATTCCTTACTTTCTCTCTGTCTCTCTGTCTCTCTGGTGAGCACACACATCCTATAGCAAAAACAAACAAACAAACAAACAAACAAAAAACCTCTCTAAAATAAACTTTTTATTTTGAAATCATTACAATCAGAACTGTATACTTTTTCTCAAGATACCTTAAATTTTACAGAAGTTCTCAATGTTTACTTTTTCATTCTCTCTCTCTGTTCTTGTCTACATTTTTTCGTAAACAATTGAGAGTTGGTTGTGGGCCAGCAAGAGGTATGGAGATTAAGACACTGGATCCCATGTAGCCAACTTCATGGTTCAAGTCCCAGACCCAGTGCCTTGAGAATCAAGCCAAGTGCGTGTGCATACATGCCCAAAATCCCAAATGGAGGGTGGAGAAAAAGGGAGAGCAATGTGTGCATCTCCTCTGAGAGTTAATTTCTTTCTCTAGTGAGTGCATATACCCTATAACAAAAACTGGAAAAAAAAAAAAAAGAAAAGAATTGGCTGCATATATTATGCTACTTTACCATTTATATCTCAGTATGTATTTTTTTTACCTAACTATAATACAGGTACCAAATTGATATGTCATTATTATCTGATTCAAAGTCCATGTTCTTTATTGCAATTTTTCCCAGTGAGAGAGAGAGAAAGCAAGAAATCATCCATGGGGGGAGGGTCGCTTTACCATCCTTACTCCTCCATCTTTCTCCCCTGCTTAGATTTTGCACATGCACATGCCCATGTCCACTGGGTCTGGGACTTAAATTGTGCATTTGGTCATGTGGGATTCAGCCACTTTAACCACATGCCACTCATTGGACCCAAATGGTAACCTCTTTTTCAAAATTATTTTCATTTAATAAGATTACTTTTTTAAATTTAATTTAATTTAATTTAATTTTATTTTATTTTATTTTGATCAGAGAGCTGGAGAGAGGGGGAGAGAGAGAGAGAAAGGGAAAGTGAGAAAGCAAGCTGCCAGGTCTGGGACTTGAACCATGGTCAGCCATGTGGGAGTCCAGTACCTTAACTACCATGCCATCTGCCTGCCACACAAATGGTAACCTTTTAAAGTTCATCATCCTTTCTATATTTATTGGTATAAATTGGAAGACTATTGCAAAGAAGAGCATTCTTTTTATTTATTTATTATTATAGACTCATGGATTTTTATTTTAATTAGTGGATAATAATCCATTACCTCCTTATTTATTTTGATGCTCAACTTACCCAGATTTGATCAATGGAAACCCCTTCACGCTGGCTCCATATACAAGACTGATCGCCAAACTTTTTGTGAGCACTTCCTCACTTTCAGGCACTGAAAATGTTCCAGGCTCATATTGTACCTTTCTGGCTCCAGCCATGGAATCTGTGGGGCCAGATAAGTTCCCCATAAATCTAAGAGATAGATACTATCATTGTTCCCATTTTACAGATGAAGGAACCCAGATACAGATGAAATAAATACCGATAAGTCATAGATCTATGAAAGAGTGAAACGAAAATGTTGCTGCCTCCACTCTTGCCCTCTCATCAGCCCTCACCAAACCCACTCTCCACAGAGTTAACGGAACAATGTATCTAGAATGCAGATACTGAATCTCCTTCACCACACAGCAATAACTTGGTACCTATTTTCACACACTAAATATTTATTGAAGTGAATTAATGAACTAATGAGTAAACCTTACCCCCATTTTCTCCTTTGCATTAATTTTAGTCATCTGGTGCAAGAAATATAAGCCCCAGGAGAAGAGAAAAAAGTGAGGATGCTGCATAGCTTTGGAGACATTCATTAAGATGCCTCTTAAGATATTCACTCCATGGCCAACCTGGATCTACTTATCCCTTCCACAGAGAAGAGAGAGCTTCCACCTCTGCCTGCACCTAAAGTTCAGATATAATCATCTCTCGTTACACTCCCTTACATTCTCCAAACTCTCAGAACCTCTCATCTCCTTTCTCCAAGAAAACTTCCAGTCCCTGTGTCACTAATTTCACTTCCAGTCACCCACCTGGTGTCATCATTTCCTTTATCTAACTTAGACCCAACGGATCATTAGTTTAAATACTCCCCAACCTGTAGTCTCAACTTCCTAACTCTTTCCCTGCAAACTCCAGACCTGTAGAAAATCCAGACATCTCACTGAAATTGCTGAGCACTTCTGGGGAAAATTATGCAATGATACGGATGATTGACACCACAGATCTCCCTGGGCAAAATTCAGCATCTTTTGGCTTGATCCCGCTCGGCTTGCTCTCCCACCTCCCTCAGGGATTCCAAGCTTTCTCCTCTCTTGTCCTTCTTGACTGCCTCCTCTCTGAGCTCCTCCTACAAATGGGAGAAACAGGCTACTAAGCAGAATCACATGTTCTACCTTACACCTCTGCATATATAAAAGCAGTTTTACTTCCTTCTTTCTCTTATTGTAGAAGTGTCTTTCAACTTTTTATAAAAAAAAAAAAAAATCTTATGTTCTGGATCCAAGTCTCTACTGCAACCCTCTATTGCTCTGTTAATTTCTCTTCTTTCTCCTACGTTCTTAATTTATTAGTTTATATATCTTCTCTTTTATTGCTTTCTTTTCAACCAAATAAATAGGATTCATTTCTTTTATCTTAAAAAGTGTGTATTGGGAACCAGCAGGTGGCATGGTGGTTAAGGTACTGGACACTACCACATGGCCAACCATGGTTCGAGTCCCGGACCTGGTGGCTTGCTTTCTCACTTCTCCCCCACCCCTTCTCTCTCTCTCTGATCAAATTAAAATAAATGAATGAATAAAATAATTAAATAATTGTTTTTTTTAAAAAGAGTGTATTATTCTTATTTTACACACCAGGAGCATGAGCATGCATGCCCAAAATTCCAAAAGGAGGAAGAAATGAAGGAGAAGGAATTCCATCATGCCCATGCTCCATAGGGCCGTGTTTCTTACTTTCTCTCTCTCCGCCTCTCTCTGATGAGCGTACATGCCCTCTGATATAAACCAGATAAATAAATAAAGTAAAATATCCCTTGATGCTACATATCCCTTTATCTATTGTCATATTGTTTTTAGTTTCTCCATGAAAAGATTCTTAAAATTAGTTAACATCCACAGCCTCCATTGTCTCACTTCCCTTTTACGCCTCAATCCACTTCAGCTTGCATATGCCCACACCACGACCTGAAATGACCTTCCTTCTCCAAGGTTGCTCCTTACCTCTTAGTTGCTAAATCCAATGGACATTTTTCAGGCCTTTTCTTAGTTGATTGCTCTCTCTTTCTCTCCCATTCATGTTTTTCCCTTTTAAAAATATTTATTAAACACTAGGGATACTGTAGTGAGTCAAATACACCAGACCTCCTCCTCATGGAACACATAGTATAGCCAGGGAAACAGACATGAAACAAATCATTGCATGATTAATTATTATGATGATGATTTTTTTGAGAGAGATTTTTGCTGTAGGGTGCGTGTGCTTGCCAGAGAGACAGAGAGAGAGAGAAAGTGAGAAATCACCCCCCCCAGGGGGGATGAACATGCCGCCATCTTTTCTCCTACATTCTCCTGGGATTTGGGGCACACGCACACACACACACACACACACACACACACACTTCCGGCATAAGTTTCAAGCCTCTGTGGTCGGCCATATGAGTCCAGCGACTACTACGCCACCCACTGGCCCCACATGACTAGTTACTCATTAAGTGTAAGTATGGTACACTACAAAGAAAATTTAAGTGTTATGATGAGAATATAGAATCTAGAATAAAATAGAGGGGAAAGGGTCAAGAAAATCTTACCTGTGGAAGGGGTATTTACACTGAGCACTAAAGAATGAGTAGCGGTTAAGCAAGTTAGAGGTGGGGGTAGTGGAAAGAAGAGCCTTCAGACTGAGGAAATAGAATGTGCAAAAGCCCTGAGGTAAGGATGAGGCTAGATCATCTGAGCAAAGTAAAGACATACAATAAGACTGGATCAAAGGCAACGTGGGGGCAAGAACTGGTGGTAGAGTGGTTAAGGTGGATGGATCCCACATGGCCGTGTGGTTCAGTCTTGGACCTGGCGGTTAGAAGAACATGCCAGGTGTAAGAGTGCATGCCCAAGGTCCTGAGAGGAGAATGGATTGTGGTGTGGCCATCCCTTGCTGGGGAGGTGCTTTCTCACTTTCTCTTTCTCTATCTCCCTGGAGAGTGCACTGTGTCCTCAAGGGGGAACAAATTAAAGGTGAAGAGTTATTGCTCAAAGTCATTATTAATTGATAGAAAAGAAATAAAATAAACTATTCTTTCTCACTCAACTACCTATTTGGGTCTGAAAGAAAAATATTTAAATGGGTAAAAGATAAGTATTAGTTCATTCATGAACTACGCTCCATTATATTTTTTTTACAGAGAAAAAAAATGTAACTATGCCACATCTTCTTTTTGTCCATGTTTCTCTGTATTTTTTTGGTGTCAGTGTTCTCAGATTATAAACTCTAGACAGCCTGATCAAGTTAAGATTTTGCGCGGTGTCTGGACAATGGTGTGTATATTGCATAATACATAATAAACACTATTTGTAATTATAATAAGGGTGAGTTCTGGAAGAGGTAAACAAGAGTATAAAATTCATCTTCCGTATGGTTATTATTCCATTTATATGAGAAGTCCACTAAATTCACTGAACCATATCAGGCCACATCTGTTTGAAAACCTACCAGTTTTTATGAACGTTAAATAAAAATGGTTAGATTTAATGACCATTTGTCATATTCATGCAAAAATAATGAAATGGAAACAGCAAAGAAGAGGCCACTGATAAAGAAAAGTTTTAAATGCCAACAAGTTTAATTGTATTTTTTATATTAAAAGGCAATTAAATACCTGCTATATTGCTCCAGAACTTTCTGTAATTGGAGGGCATTTTTGTTCAGTGTTGTTTTATTTTCTTGCTTGAGTATAACAGAAGTAGCAAAGACTCAGAAAAATATGCTACAAATATTTACACATAAGCTTTTCTCAAAAAAGTCAGGTATCTGAACCTTAAGGGAAACCGCTTGGTTGAAACATTTCATCACAAGAAAGAATCATGAACAGCTTTCAAACAGAATGAAAATAAAGCTGGGAAAGGGAGGGTAGGCGGAGGTGGACAGGAAACAAAAAAATTCTCCCTTTGTGTTTTATAGGTAAGGCAGATTCTACTTGGATTAGACCTTCTAAGTTACTATGACAGAGGGTAAAGAGAGGTGGAAAGGAAACGTTGAGTGACATTTTTGACAGGAAGCTACAGAAATCACAATTTGACAGAAGGGGCCATCATAAATATAAGATCCTCTCAGGCATGAATAGGATTCCCCTAATGTAAAAAATATGGAGCACGTGTAGGATTCAATTTGGGGAGAAGAGACGAGGCAGGTGGGAAGGTTACCTAGAAGCAAGCTACTCGTGCTGCAGTCAGGAACTCTCATTTCACTTTAAATATCCCTGGTGAACACTTTTAGAGATGTTGAGGTCTCTCTCCCAGTTATTCCTATTTATATCTGTTTCTAGCTTGGTGGACTGAGCTGATGTGTAACCAATAAATAGACAAGGTAGGAATTTCTATCAATGCAAAGTTTGTCTCTGTGCCAGTACTGAGGTCTATTTACCTTGTGGGTAATGCAGGCAGCCCAGGTCAACATCGAATCTTCGTATCGGCAAATAGACCAGTCAATAGCTTATCATTTCATAAAATCCTCATTGTCCATGTGCTGGGGAGGAAAACATTAGTGGAAAAGTCTGTATATAGTATTATCAACACTACTCTCATGTAAGGGCAGAGAATTGGAAAACACTCTAGAATAAGAAAAATTGGCCTCAATTTAAGCTTTGAGATGTTGTCAGAAACTAGGACGAACTAGTTTTATGAGTTAGATTGGTCAGTGGCCATACTTAGGTCTCTAATTCTTTGTCAGAAAGAGGAGAGAGAACAACGAAATTATCCCCAAAGCCCACCTTCGAGCTCTGAAATCCATGGCAAATAAATATTCTGTTTTGAATTTTCATTAGGTTAAGGATTTAACAATCAGCTGAAACAGGATGACTAACCCATAACACGTTCCAGAAAAATATGAAATGACATGTTGAAGAGCATTTAAATTGAACAAAACAGATTTGTGTGTGTGCCACTATTGATATACAAATGTTGAATGTGTCTTACTGTATCTACTGAATATGATTGATAGGAGATGCCTCCATCTCAAGGTTTGTGAATTTAAGTAAATTGTTGTCAGTGGTATCACTTCTTAAAAAAAAAAAATCCTAACAGCCAACAGACAAATTGAGACAGGATATACATAAAGCATCAACTTAGCAAATATCCACTTACAATTGTGAAAAAATGTATATATGTAGTTGGGAGTTTTTCAGAAAATTTAAGGAGCATTTTTTAAATTGCTTATGCTTTTTAAAATGCTTAGCATTTCTGTTTTGAAAACAACTTGTCTTCCTTTTCAAAATGTATGTGCTAAGCTGGCTCTGATGTCAGAATGAACCATTTTCATGGGAGTGGGTCATATCCTATTCAGTAGTTCTTCTTTTTTTAATTATTTTATTTAGCTTTATTTATTTATTTATTTATTTATTTATTTATTTATTTATTTATTTTATTTGACCAGAGAGGAACAGAGCAAGAGAGCAAGAGAGCCAGAGAGAGAAAAGTGAGAAAGCAGGCCGCTGGGTCTGGGACTCAAACCGGGGTTGGCCATGTGGAAGTCCAGCACTCCTAACCACTACACCACCTGCCAGCCCCTCAGCAGTTCTTTCATAGACAAGGAACCAGGGAGGAGACAGTGGTTGAGCTCATTAAATCTCAAGCCCCCATCCTCTTTTCCAAATTACTACAAAACTCTTAAATGTATAATCAAGAGGGAAAAGAGGAAAATATAATTTGTGTTTACTGAATTATTAAATCCTGTTTCAACCCTTTTCCATTCTACCTTGACCCATTCTGCTTGCATCTTTCATTTAAATTTCCTCAGTTAGGGATGAAAGCATGTGTAAGGCTTGTGGATTAAAAGGAAAATAAGCAAAGAAATAGAAAATCTGCCCCCTCATCCTTTCCATTGTTGTTTATTTTTGTGTTTATTTCTCTGTATCTAACTTAGATAATATTTAAATCTTCTCTCAACCCAGGATATTTTATTTTTCCATTATTTTTACAGTGAATAAAAATAATTCTAAAATGTTTAAATGTGTGTCACAAATATTTTACAAATAAGTTTGATTTAAAACATAAATGAGGGTCGGCCAGTGGCCTGGTGGTTAAGGCAGCTGGATTCCACACAGCCGACTTCTCGGTTCAAGCCCTGGACCTGGTTGCTTGAAAAACATGCCAGGCACATGTGTGTGCATGCCCCAAATCCAGAAAGGAGGCAGAAATGAAGGAGAAAGGATTTGTGCATGACCATTCCCTGTGTGTGTGGGGGGGTGCTTTCTCCTGCTGTCTCTCTTCAGCACAGAGCCTCTGAAAAATTAAGAAAAATAAATAAGTGAAAATTAAGTGGGAAAATTTTTTTTAACAAAACTCTGGTATCTGCCTTCACCTTTAAGTTTTTAAAGCTCATAATAGAGACTTCTAGAAGTAAGTTCATATGTAGCAAGATTAGCTACCCAAAAAAAGGAATCAATTTGATAGGAGCCCACCCTGGGACTAATTTAGAAGTTTCCATTTATGCCACATCAGATTTGGGGAGACTGAGCCCTTGTGAATGCACCGGTCTGACTGTCTCCCAAGCTTGATACCCAGAGTTCATGACTGCAGTTCCTGGCACAGTCATAAATATTCATACTTCTACTAATAATTTGCAAGCCAAATTCATTTGGCTTTTTTCACCCCATCAATCTTATAATTAATAAGGGTGGTGCTCTTATTTCACTTTCCTCCAAAAGAAAAGATAAATGAAATAAAGAGTCATCTTGTAAATTTAAATAGGAGTGCCTCTCGCTGATTAAAAGCTGATGCTATCATATAATGGTGGAAGGGGAGGCTTCAGCGCTTTCTCTCACTGGGGGCTGTGGTGGGGGAGGGGGGGCGCACACAGCAAAGGAAGCATTTCCAGATGGGACAGCATCAGCCGTGATCTGAAGTTTGGTTATCTATGAAACGATGCAAAAGAACTTGGAGAGGCTACATTAGAAGTGTGTTAGGGGATCCATATTTACTAATTGCCCTCTTACTGTTCAGAGAGATGGACACTGAACAGCACTGGACGTTGAGTATAACATGCCAATATCCAAAGAGTTAGCCCTGAACAGGCTGCAGGTTCTGCTTGAAGTTTAGAAATTTTGAGATATTTTAGAACATTATAAAAAATTAGTGATTCTTGTGTCTTTAAAGGGACTCCCTTTAAATTAGCATGATAGCTGTGTTTCTAAATCTAATGGAAAGACTTGGTCTCCACAGGAACATTAAAGAAGGCATATATCACAAAATGATTTTACAAATAAATTATAGTACAGAGGACATGGTATAAATTGTCTGCTCCCATTGGATTTTTCTGAGGTCGTTTATAGCAAAGCAGGAAAATCAAATTGAACATAATTTGGAAATAAAATTTTGGTAATTGAGCTAAATAACTTGAACTTGTCAATCACCTGTGACCTTATTCTATTTACACTTCACTTGAACATTCACAAAGTCCTAAGACCCGTGGGTAAGCCTCAACATATAAACAACTGCCTCTGCCCCGGTGTGGTGGACAGTATAACCCCTACTGGGCAGATTAGTTAACCTGTATGAAAAGTAAGAGACGTGGAGAAATAAAGAGGCAGAACAAATGCTTAACTCTGCAGTTAAAGATAAACCCTTGACTCCTTGAAAGATGCAATGATGAGTTGTTTTGTGTATTGGTTAGTTTGTTTTAGGAGTTCTTGTCACCTGAGATAGTCTTGAGACCTACCTTATTTATGCAAAGGCAGTGAAAAGGGACATGGGGCACTCTTAGTGCATCCTTAAAACTTATATTTAAGTGTTTCCTTAAAAGCATATTCAGGGGACAATAGGTGGCATGGTGGTTAGGGTGCTGGACACTCCCACATGGCCAACCACTGCTCCCCCCAGACTTGGTGACTTGCTTTGTCACTTTCCCCACTCCCGTGTCAAATATAATAATAATGAATGAATGAATGAATGAATGAATAAGTAAAAAAAAAATTAAAGCATATTCAGTTCAGGGCCATTTTTGAAACAGGTCTAGCCACAGTTGGAGAAAAGATAGATTTTATACCTCAATTCTAGCAAATACAATTACACATTTAATTTACTGCCAAAAGAAAATAGAAAAAGCAAAGAAAAAAGAAAGGAAGAAAAATGCCTTCTTCTCCATTTCAAATTGGAGGGTAAATGAGAGGGAAGCATACCTAACTCTGGCTGGGCTTCCTTACCTGTATTTGCTCCTGGCCCAATCACCTCCACTGGGTAAGAACCAAGAAAAACAGAATGGCAAAGGATGTCTGAACTGAGTAAGTGGCACAGGTGGGATCCCAGGACATCTTTGCAAGGGGTTTCAGCTGGTGAAGGAAACCTCTGAGAAGTCTCTGTCCAAATTTCTTGAGAGGAGAGGCATAAATGGGGTAACTGGTTTTTTTTTTTTTTTGCAAGCCCTTCTCAACCTTGCTTTTCTGAGGAGGATCTTGGAAAACTCACTTCCCTCTCTTCTCTTTCCTACTTTTTTTTTTTTTTCTTTTTTTGGAGAGGTTTTTGCTATAGGGCGCGTGCGCTCGCCAGACAGACAGAGAGAGACAGAGAGATAGAAAGCAGGAAATCACCCCCCAGGGGGGATGGCCACGCCGCAATCCCTTCTCCTCCATTCTCCTCTCGGGATCTTGGGCAACGCACATGCGCCCGGCGTGAGTTTAAGCCGCCGGGTCCGGGACTCGAACCGCAGTCGACTACATGGGAGTCCAGCGACATAGCCATTACGCTAACTGCTGGTCCCTCTTTCCTACTTTTCAAAAGCAGAATGAGACCCATCTAGAACTTGTGGGGGTTTGGGGAGGAAGTTCTTTGCTATGGTTTTCCCCAGTCACTAAAATAACACAAAAAGTTCCTTCAAGAGTGTCCTCTTGGGACTAGCAGTTAGTGTAATGGCTATGTCGCTGGACTCCCACGTAGCTGACTGCTTAAACTCACGCCGGGCACGTGTGCGTGCGCGTGCCCAAGATCCTGAGAGGAGAATGGAGGAGAAGGGATTGCGGTGTGGCCATCCCCCCTGGGGGGTGATTTCTCGCTTTCTGTCTCTCTGTCTCTGTCTGTCTGGCGAGCGCACGCGCCCTATAACAAAAACCTCTCCAAAAAAAAAAAAGAAAGAAAAAAAAAGAAATAAAGAGTATCCTCTGAAGGGATGACAACAGATCTGGGGATGACAGAGGGGAAGAGAGGACTGACTCAAAATCTGCATTCCTAATCTGCTCTTGGGGACCCTCCATCCCTGGTGCTACCCTAACAGCAGGTCGCCAGAGCAGGCTGGGCAGTTGAGTGACCTTCTTCCCTTCTTCCCTTCTTCGCTATCTTCAAAAGGTGCTTGAGGCCTACTGCTTAATGTGTTTGACTCTTTTTTTTTTTTTTTTTTTGAGAGATTTTTGCTATAGGGTGCGTGAGCTCGCCAGAAAGACAGAGAGAGAGACAAAAAGCGAAAAATCACCCCCCAGGGGGGATGGCCACACCTCAATCCCTTCACCTCAATCCCTTCTCCTCTCCTCCGGATCGTGGGCACACACGCACACGTGCCCGGTGTGAGTTTAAGCCACAGGGTCCACTGGGTCTGGGACTCGAAACGCGGTCGACTACATGGGAGTCCAGAGACATAGCCATTAAGCTGACTGCTGGTCCCTTAATGTGTTTGACTCTTAAAGTACCCTGGGCCACAGCCCCAGCTGCCCCAGGGCCACCCCGCCACTGCCACTGTTGGGAAGTGCTTTCCCACTGTTCCCTAGTCCTGAGAGTCACAGGCTGGAGGACTGATCTATTCCTGATTCCTATCCCAGAAGCTCAGGAAGAACATGAAGACAGGGAAAGTTGAAAAAACACCCACCCCACCCCACCTAAACCCCATCCTCCGGGAGAGGTATTCCCAAAGGTCCAGAGCAGCTGAGGGCCTCAACCCTGGCCCACCCTCAACCCCCAGCGTTCCAGTTGATGGGGGGAGGACTGAGGGGATTTTGCAAAGGAGTTTTTTCCATATCGGGTAGTTCTTCCTTTTGGGGGCCTCTAAGGCTTTGGAGGAGAGAGTGGAATGGGATGGGACTGAGTCAGGGAAGAAGAGAGAGTAATTGCAGATTTTGTGAGTGTTTATGTGAACTTATGCTTAGGTGAGTGAATCTGTGTGAGTGTGTGTGTGTGTGTGTGTGTGTGTGTGTTGGTACTAGCAGTAGTAGTAGAAGAGGGAAGTGGGGGAGAGAGAGAGAGAGAGAGAGGTCAATAGAACATGAGGCTAAGTAGCCATAGACCAAGCCACCTGAGGAACCCCAGTGGAGACGCACCAGACCCTGCTACTCTCCCTCCATGGGGGAGTTTGGATCAGACACCTGCAGCAAGGGGTTCATTTAACCCTCCGTGTGCACCAGTCCCAATACCTTTCTTTGTTCCCAAGCACCAGGGGGACAAAGGCTGCTGGGAATGGTAGGGCTGAAGTGGCAACGTGCAGGGGTTCCGGCTGGAGAGCTGGGCTTCAGGGTTCCTGGCTGGGCTGTCTGTACTCACTCCTCTGGCCTACACGCACACCCTGCCTTCAAATCCTTGCCTGGGTGAGACTGCAGGACTTTCCTTCCAGTGATCTGGCCAGTTTTCTGCAAGGAAGGAAATTATGAATCATGTTGATTATTTTTAGATTTTAGATTTACCATTGCCTGAGATTATGTTTACCAGGTAAAAATGGAGCATTTGAAGCTGCGAAGACTTCGGGCAATTTCAAATAAAAATTGTCACAAATTTGTGTTAAAACGAAAACAGACTACTTTCGGACTGTGTGACCTGGATTGGCTCCTTATTGGGATAGAAATACTCCTGGCACTTCAGGGTTGTGCGTGTGTACACAGCGTCATTGATAGCTTAAACACCTCAGTCTATGGGATTTCAAAATGTGAAGAGACTGACCTAGCCCAACAGCCTACTTCAGTGTGAGTGTGTCTGAGAGAAATACTTTGACTTTCATGGATCAGCCTGAAATACAGAAAGGTAAGCAAAATAAAGGAGGGAAAAGGTGAGGAGAAAGAAGAGGGAGCGAGAGATGACATGGACAGAGAAGGCTGGAGAGGAGAGTGAAAAGGAGGAGAGAGAAGAGACAGGGAGGGAGAGAAGGGAGAGAGGGGAGACAGTTTTCACTCCAGCAGACCAAGCGCCTTGCAGCCCCGTTCCACCCCGACCCCCAAACCCCAGTGCATCTCACGAAACAGGCTGAGCTCGAATTTCAGGCCATCTCTTGCCTGGCGTCCTCGTCCCCGGGGCCTTCATTCACTCTTGCCCTCTCCCACAATGACTTTCGAACCTGGGAAAATAATTGCATTAGAGCAGATTACTTATAGCCGATAGTTATCCGTCTTTTTCTGTCCGACAGAAGTCTATTAAACTCCGCACAGCCACACCAGCTGAGCTCTAGAGCGCGCCTTCATTAAGAAAATGAAAATCATACTTTTGATCCTAAGCAAAGTGGCGCAGGGCTCAGAAGCCGGCGTCAAGTCCCGACGATTTCGCGAGCCTTGTTTTCCCGCGTAGCCATCTCTGCTTTCTGGCTACCGTAGATGAGAGTGGAAAGATTGAGTGTGATGACAATTACTCGGAGATAGCGACGTCTGAGCTCTAGAAGGACCATTTTTCTTCCCGATCCCCCTCCTCCTGCCGCCGCCCTCCCTCGGACGGCTCTTTTCCCAGGAGCTTTCTAGCTGCAGCCAACACACCTGTCCGGGCGTGGCCCAGACTTGGGGAGCAGGTGGGGGAGGGCACGTGAGGGGGGGGGAGGTGTACGCTCCCGGAAAACCTCGCGGGTGAACTTCCCCGGTCGACGTCTGCAGCCGCAGGTCCGCACCAAGTGCACGTGTTTCACACACGCGCGCGCACACACACGCGCGCACGGACCGCAGCGGGGACGCTGTCTCCCTCCATCGCGTCTCACGCTCGCTCCGAGACAAACGTGGCCTATGAGCCTTTTGTCCGTCCGCGCGAGAGCCTGGCCCCGAGCTGCGCGGGCGGCTGCGTGTGCCTCGGACCCGAGCTTCTGCTCCTGTGGCAGGCCCCCCCCTTTGCGGGCCCGTCTGGGTTTTCTCCTTGGTTTGGTAAGAGCCTCGGCAGCGCAGGTACCCTTTGGAGACTTGGTGCGGAATCGCGCCAGCTCCAGGTCTCTGCGCCCGAGCTTGGGGCAGAGGGAACAGGTGGGAAGCGAGGGCTGGAGGAATAGCGGCACCCCCTGCTTCCTCTCCCCAGCCTCGGGGTTACACCTCCTAGTGCTCTAGCAGAGGTGGGATCTGCAATTCCACTTTCAAGTGGAAACCTCACCCGGCAGGAGACCTGTCTGCTGTTAGGAGGGGGAGCGTTTGCATTGATTTTCCATGGCATCTGGAAATTCGCAGTATTTTGAGGACTCATTTTTAGCATGGTTGATTCTTCTGTTAGCCACCGCCCTCCGTTTCAGCATTTTGCTTTTTAAAATGTTAATGACTGTGTATTTCTCTGAAAGGTCCACCCAACTCTGGGCTCTAAAGGAAGATATAACAGCTTTTGCATACTTGCGGGGCGTCCTATCCTAGGGTTCTAGGAACAGAGGTGCTGCTTTCATTTTCTGCCAGAATGCCCAGGAATGGTTCCTCACCCCTCTCTTTCTATGTCTAATGAGGCTTCGGGGTTTATTAGGGGACGATAGCACCCACTCCTTCCCAGTAGCACTCAAATACAGCATTAATGGAGTTACTTGAAAGTATACAGCATTGTTCTTCCTTGACAAGCGCCTAATTCTCTTTCCCACAATTTCTATATGACACAAACACTTAGAAAACTCAAGTGATGGAAGTTGGGGAATAGATGTGGACACGTGAACATCTTTTACATCTTCACAGCTTTCGACACAATACGTTGGTGAATACTTTTTTTAAAAAATTTTTCAGGGGGAAAGAAAAACAAACACACCTACACTGCTGCTGTGTTTTCTTCTCATCAAATATACACACACCATTCGATTTTTTTCCCCTTTGTAGGAAAAGAGGAAATCAAAAATGAACAGTAGCATTTTCAAGCCAGTTTTCTTTGCTTCTGTTTTCCCTTCCTTGCCCTTAAAGCAAAACAAAAACAAAGATGAAAAAGGGAAGAAATGCCATTCCTAGTGGAGAGTTTGTTTTGTAGACACAATAAAAGGGTGGGGGCAGTTAACAGCGATTTGAGATGATAATGCCTAGTGATCCCATTCTTTTAATCATAATCTTCAAGTGGTTTAAGATTAATGGCAGGGGGTGTTTTCCGTCTCTTCCTAAGGACCTTTGCATTAATTTACTTAGAATATTGACCAGGCTGTCAGTGTCTTCGAATTTCATTAAGTCAAACTGAGACAAATACAATGAGATTTTCATATTTTCTTCATCTGTGTGAGTATCTTGGCTGGAAAAAAAAAAAAAATTGGATTCAACTACAATGAGAGATACCTCCTTCCTTATTTTCATTGCTGTCCTGCCTTTATAGATAACTAGATAGCTAGATATAGGTATTACATGTATACACACTTGTCCATACACACATGTATGTTTCAATGAACCCATGCGGTCTGCAGAAAACTCCCCTCCCACTTCTGAGCTTAATGGAGACCTTTCAAAAAGTCAGCCCCAGTGACAGTTTCTGCTTCCCCCAGACCAGGATTTATGTTGAAAGTTTGAATGCAATGAATTTCTTCAAAAGCAGACCTAAATAAATAAATAACAGCTTGGAAGATAAATATTTAACTTTACCTCTGTTGTCACAATAGCCCTCAACAATTCTTCAAACACAACGGGACTGAGGCATCACTTCACTGGTGTGAAGACCGGGCCGGCTCCTACTTCTGCCTTGCCCTAGGAGCGCTGGTCCTCTGGAGTCCCCCGGTCCCTGTCCCCTTCCCCAGCATCCCCAAAGAAGAGTGTGTTGAAGGGGTGACCGAGGAAGGAAGTGAGTAAAAGAAAGGATTTTTAAATCAGAGGGTTCTGGTACTCTAGTGACTTGAGAGTCAAGAAACCCACCTTCCCCCTGCTGTCCTCCCTGCTGGGTGTGCGTTCCCGGGTGCCTCATTCCTGAGAACTATTTTCAGAAAATCCCGCTATCCGGTACTTTAAAAAGGAACCTCCCCCCCCCCCCAACTAAAGTCGTTCCGCATTGCAGATTTACACTCTTTCTGTGGGGTCTAGCTGTGGTCAGACTTTTTGTGTGTCAGGGTTGCTATGCCAGCGTCTTTCCTTAGAGCAGAGGCTGGCGGTGGAGTCGGCGGCTGCCAGCCCGAGGTTGCCCGGTTCTCGTTACCTGTGCGCCCTCGCGTTACACTGGGCTCATCAATTCTACTGAAGATTAATTGGGGAGCTGAGAAAACGCCTCTATACACCGAACCGCTGAAAAGTAACCCAAAGCTCTCAAATAGTAGCAGGACTACACCTTGCACTGGACGTGAATCACCCCAGTAATATCAAGTGTCCAGGGCACTGGGGGTTTATTTCGGAGAGCTTCTGCTACCCTTTCCGTTTCTAACAAAATCGAGCGGCATGAGTCAAAAAAAAAAAAAAAAAAGAAAAAAGAAAGAAAGAGAGAGATAAAGAAAGAGAAAGAAAGAAAGAAAAAGGAAAAAAAGGAAAGAAAAAGAGAAAAAGAGAAAAGAATAGCACACGCGTGGAAGAGAGCTATTTGTGTGTATATGTGTGGGGGAGTACAGTGATAACTTTAAACAAATTATCTATTTTGGAAAAAAAAATTGAACAGTGGCGGGTATTTCTCTGCAGTGTAGGAAGGGGTCAACAAGAAACTGAATTCGGAAAGCTATTCCCCCGGACTTTTCTAAGACAGTGCAAGTCCCCCAACAGTTTAACTTGGTGAAGATGCAAAATATTATTTTGTATTGGCCTCTTCCCTCACCAGATATTCATTTTTTAAAAGGACTTCTGCAGCATCTTTTATTTTTTTGAAGCATAGCAAATTTCCTTAGACCAGAAATACACAATTTGTAGAAAAGCAACAAACTACAGCAAACCTAGAGAATAAAAAGATTTAGCAAAAAGAAAATGTGTCCCTTTGCTAAGGCATTTGATGGTTTATTCCCCGGAGGTCAACTGAAAGTGGGGGTTCCTTCGCATTTTATTATTATTTTTATCATTTATTCATTTAAATGTTCAGCCTTGACAAGCTATTCCCCAGCCGCGGGGATTTGCTGCGGAGCGAGAGTGGCGGGAGGTGGAAGGAGTCAGTGAAAGGTGGGGGGCTCAGAAAAACAGGATCCGCTTCGCTGGGGGCTAACCCGCAGCGTTCTACTCTGCGGGCCAGCAGGGGGCGCTCTGATGTTATCTCTGGACCCAACAGCCGAGCCGCTCAGCGTTTGCTAGGCAGGCTAGGCAATTTCACGCAGCTGCAAGAGGGAGGGGGAGGAGGGATTGTAGCTCCTAAACCCTCAACAGGGTTATTTACCCTCAGTTCCAAATGCATGTACGTCTCACTTTACCTACCCATCCTGCTTATACTGTACCCCCTCCCCATCCAGCTCTTTCTTTTCATCTGCATCGACGCCGCACATGTATAATCTCTCTCCCTAGCCTCGAAATATACATTAATGCAACTTATTAAATGCGACGATGAATAGTCAACATTTTTTTCGCCTGTTAGTTCCGCTGATCCAAGCAGGATTTATTTGCAGATCTCACATCCCGGAGCCATAATGCGTGATTTTTTTCTCCCTTAAATAAAATTGGTCAAATGTTGACAACCTTTAAGCCATCTAACACTCAAGATTAGTGATGGGAAACTAATGAGAAAATATCAGATCGCCCGGCCTGAGGGCTGCCAATTAAATCTTCGCTGATTGAAAAATAAAAGCGGACTTGGGGTGAGAGCCCAGCTCAACTTCAACTATTAATTTAACATGTTGCCGTCCGTCCCTCCTCTCTCCTAATAGAGCTTCCTCCTCTCTCATCCTTCTACCTAAAAGCCAAATGTTATTTCTCAGAATATTTCAAGAGGTCCAAATCAGGATGATCATTTCTTACATGGTAAATATTAGGCCTTTAAGCAATATGATTTAACTAATTAGAAAATTTACATCATTAAGTCTCAGGGAGAGAGAAAAGAGAAACAAATCTGCCAGTCATTTTAAAGGAGACAGGCACTATTGAAGTGTGAAGAAATCGGCTCTAATTCAAAAAGGCAATCGGGCAGAAAAAGCCCTCAACATTACCCTGCTAGTTATTAATCAGAAAGGGCTCTCTCTCTCTTTCCCCACACCCCCACTCCTCTAAGCACTGAGTTTAAGTTCGTTTTTTTGCCAGTGGCCCATGTCATATTTATATTGAGGTTTTTGTCTGCTAAAGGATTAAAATTTGAAAATGTTTCAATATGAGGAAAACAGAATCCTCAAGGGGAAAAAATTATTCACAGACTCACCTCCCTTCCAGACAAGTAAACCGGTTGTAATAAACAATTCTCACGCCCCTCTTTATTTTTTTTTTTAATTCTTTTGCCTTTCTTCCCATTAAGTTCCTATTTTGAAACCTGCTCGGTGAGAACTAGATAAAGTCTTTGTGTTCCCCTCCCCTCCCCCTCTTTTCTTGCACCTCCTCCCTCCAAAGCAGAAACTTAGACTGAAAGCAGAAAAGTACAAATACATTAACAAAGCCCCACTCACTTGATAAAGAGGCCATAGTCTAGGCTTACATGTCAGGAATCTAAGAGGGATCTGTCGGGTGGGTCTACAGACAAGATGATGAACTAGAAATTTCCCCACCTATGTATCCGCTAATCTGTGTAGTATGTAGAGAAAAAAAGGAAGACAGGTAGGGTGAGAATTATTTAAAAGTGTATTGTGGTGTTGCGTGGCTTTTTCTCTCCTTTTTCTATTCAGCTTTAAACAGCAGCCTCATTATACCTCTGTGCCCCTTCCCATCATAATCTTCCTTAAGCTCTCGGTCCACCACACACATAGCCCTTTCCCTGGTCCTCTCATTCCCAGCAAATTAACTGAAGAGAGAACCGCAAAAGGAACTTGTGAGTAGTTCCATTTGGAAACTTGGTCTCCTCCTGGCATCTCTGAGGACTTGTTCGTACATTGACATTGGGTTCAAAAAAAAAATTAATAGCAAGGCTTAGATATTCAATTTCCCTTCATTATTATTTCCTTTCTAATTACAAAGAGGTCCCCAAGGCTCCTTTTCCCACCTCACCCAATTCTTCTCTCTTTCCATTCCATTCTAGCCTCATTTTCTCATCCTCTTGGCCTTACTTTCTAAAAGTTTTACTACTGTTCTTCCCATCTAGTCCCTGGGCCTTGGAATTCACAAGTCTTTGGGCTCCTGCAGGCCTTGAGCAGCTCTCCCACGTTAGTTCAGCGCCATACTCCACGTTAGCAGATTTCAACTTTGCAGGAGAGCAGTAGCAGACCTGGGCTGTTAACACACCAGAGTTAATTCTCTGCGGGAACTTTTACTAGGTGGGACGTGTGGAAGGAGAAAACATCTGTAAACAGTGCGTGCTCCCGAGGGTGGGGAATGGTTTCTGACAGTGAGGCCAGAGCACTCGTCAAAATATGCAGAATTTGTGGAAGAGTCAGTTCGGAGCTACGATTTGGTAAAATGGGGGGGGGGGGGGGAAAGCATTCAGAAGAGTCTAGAATGCTCTCCTAATGCAGCCTTTTTGACGGTCACAGAGCAGATGGGAGTCCAATGGGCTCGCCTTTGAGAAAGATCAGAGTAAAATGGACACTTCTGTCACTTTCAGGAGGCGGGACACGGAGAGGTGAAAATATACAAGACAATGGCCTCTGGCACAGGGGGGCTCCCCTGGCGGGCTCCCCACCCTTCGCCCGGTCCCTGGAGGAACCCTCCTTACCTTGGTTGCTTTGATTTGATCTGAAACCACTGGACGTCCCTGGAATAGGTTCTTTGAGAGGAAAAAGACCACAAGAATCAACCGGTCTCCTGCATCTACTCCGAAGTCAAGAAGCATTACAATAAAATTTACAGCGCCTTTAACAACTCGCAAGTAAAGCATTAAAATTCTCTTTAATTGAGAAAATATTGATTTTTAAGTCTAGAAAAAGCGCAATCGTAATTTAGCTGCAAACTTTCAGGCGAGAATATAGCGTATTAGGTCGCCGTATAATGGATCCACCCTTAATACCCATGTAACATCACATCTTTAATTGCGCTACTTTATGAAGTGATAAAGACAAAAGATAACCCGATCTAGGCAAACGCTTTTTTTTCTAAAAAAGAGAACCTGGAGTCATTTCTTCTTCCAGTTATTTATAAAAGAATGTCCTCCTTTTTTGAAGCAGAAAAAAAAAATAATACCAAAGGGGAGGAAAGAAATAAAAAAAGAACGGAAAACCACAGACCAGTCTAAAAGCAACTCACATTAGCAAATCCGTTGATACTCTTTACCAAAAAGAGTGAAGCCAACCCATTTAGAGAAAATGCATTCACGGACAAAATTGCATCCTTCTATAAACGAAACAAACCTGGGTCTATTTTCTTACTTTACTCCCCCCGTCTTCGGTTTTTTTTTTTGGGGGGGGGGGCAGGATTCATTGGTGGATAGGGAAGGGAAAGAAAATCAAGCCTTCTATGTTATTTCTGTATCGGTTTTTGGTATTATAGAGGAGTAAAGAAGTTTTTGTGTGGTGGTTTTTCATTGATCAGTCACTCTGAGCTAATGTAATTATCCTCATCAATAGGAGGCTGCAGAGAGAATCATTATGTGGGTGACATTGATAAATGATCGCCCAGGAACGGCCCTCTCGCGGGCAACCCCCACATCTGACCCTCCCACACACACAATGTAGTCATAGAAACACCTAGAGAACCCCAGCACCGCCGAAGGGAGACGGGGAAGGGAAGTCTCGGGCGGCCGGGGTGGGGGCTGGGGGGCCAGCCCCGGGTCCAAACCAGTTCCAACGACAAAACAGCCACGGCGGGGAGGAGGGGAGAGGGGACAGTTGCGGGAGGGAGACTGAGAGTCCCTGGCCCAGCCGCCAGCCCTCCCGCGCACGGCTGCTCCCAACCAAGTGGGAATGCGCCCTGCAGAGGACCCAGTCCCTCCACACCTTTTCCCACGTGCGACCTCACTACCCGCCACATCTGATGCTGGCCCGAGACACACGATCAAGGGGGTTAACCAAAGGAGTGAAATAATTGGGTCACAAACTTGTAGGCAGCTAATTCTCACGCGAGTCCCCCCACACACACCCCGTTCAAAAAAAAAACAACAACCAAGCAACAAACCAAACTCGTCTGAAATAAAAACAAAGGCAGCCGCTGGGCGACATCCTCCTCCCCAGCGTCGCCCTCACCCAGTTATTCACTGGGTGACCCCTTCCTTCTCTCTCCACCTCCTAACCCGGCGCCTCTGATTGTGAGATAATGGATTTTGAGATAGTTCCTGTCAGGGGGGGAAAAATCCCCACCGAACCCCACGTTTTCATCTTTCCACTGTTTTATTTAAGCCAATGGGAAAGTATCGAGAGCAGTAATTGATTCATAATGATCCATAAATCGATGTCGGATAGCGGGGAGTGGGGGGTGGAGGTGTACGCCAAGCCGAGGGGGGGGGGGGGGCTGCTGTTTATTTATTTTATTTCTAAAGCTTCAGCTAAAGTAGCTTTGACACTGTTGGGGCTGGAGGGGAGGAGCTGTTGGGCTCTGCCGGATCATCCATCATCCCTGTCACCCACAGTCTGCCCGGAGGAGCCGTAGACGCAATCTCCCTTCTGTCTCTACACCGAAACTATTAATATTAAAACCTCCTTCAAACACTGCCCGACGGTCTCCATTCTCATCACAGTCTGACCGGCCTCCTCCATCAGGTTCGCATTGCCCCTGCGCAGCACCCTTCTCCCGGCCCGGCCCGGCCCGGCCCCGCCCGAGGGGACTGCCGACAGCGCGCGACGGCGCTCCAGTTGATTACTGCAACTTAATGCTCGTCCCCTCTGCCCTCAGCGGTCCGAAGCGCGTCTGTCCGCTCTCAGGGCAGGTGAGGGCCGGGTGGCCCTGTGCACGCCCGCTGGGCGCCCTCGCCGCTGCCTGCCCGCTCCCAGGCTCCTGGTAGGTCGGCACCCAGCCTGCTCTGCTCGGTGGGCGGCGGCCTGCGGCGGCTGCAACGTTCAGGCCCCGCGGCGCATGCAGGCGTCCAGACACTGCACCTTCTACCAGAGTGGCAACTTGGAGCGGAGGTCCGGGCTCCTTATCAAATTGCTGGTCTGCAAGACTAATGGGGAACTTGTGGAGGATCCCCGTCTAGTCCCTTTGAAGGAAGGTCCCTCCTTTGACAGCTGCTACAGATATTAGCCACATTCCCCTTCCCAAATCTGCTCCCGGTTAACAGGCCCGCGCGGGTGGGAGGGAGTGAGGAGGCAGGAAGGGTCCGCATGGACTCCTCTCCACAAATCTAAAGAGGGTGAGCCGGAGAGAGTGGGGGGTGCTGACCTGGGGGGTGGGAAAGAGGAGAGGAGAATGGAAGACACAGACTTTCCTCGTCTTCTCTTTCTTTTTCCTTTAAAATGTGGCTTCTTGCTCAATTCCCAACCCTTAACAGATGGCGACTGCAGTTCTCTCAGAATTTCTTAAAGAAAGGGAAACCTTTGGAATTTATTTCTGCTTTTGCTTTTCCATATAAATAAAAAAGTGTTTTTATATTACTCTTGTTTTGGAGAACATAAGCAATTTTATTCAGACTACAGTATTTCCTTTAACACTATATGGTTGTCAAAACACCATTCCCAGTTTCTTTGCTTTTGACAGCTGAGTCTTTCTTAAATATACCCAAATCGGAACTCTTTATACTAAATAGTAAACCCGAGATAGGAGCAAGTGCCTTTCGGCATAAAAAAAGTCATTAGAAAAATTGGCCAGATCTATCATCTCTCTGCCTTTGCATGGGGGTGGTGGTAGGAGGAGTGAAGAAATGCAAACAAACATTATTACAATTATTATTCAAATATTTAAGAGGGTTAAGGTTAACATGATAGGATATGGGTTTGGCTAAGAAACTAAGCATGAAATGATTTTATTCATCAAAACCAAAGATATAGAGCTCTGGGCTTAAACTTCAACGAAGTAACTTCATAATTTCATAAAACACTTCCTAAACATGAGACACTACCATGTAAACTTTTCAGCATTTACTCTCTGGAGAGGACAGGAAAGAAAACTGCCCATATTTTTCTCAGCTGACATGAGAATTAATTTACAAATGAGGAATTTGACAGAGTTCACATAGAACACTTAAGCTAAAACGGTGCAAATACTTAAATTTTACAAAAAGACCTTATAAAATGGGGTAGCCAAAATGGGAGGGAAATGATCTCTCTTTTCCAAGTGGTACAGAATTTCTCCACTAATAGTTTGTGTCCAAAGTGTTATTCCTCTATTGAAGCTGCAGTACACTAATTAAACTGATAAATATAACAATTCCACCTAACTAAACATAATACAAAGCAATAGAAGTTATTTCCTTGCTCACATATATAGAATGGCCATTAATGCTGTCTGAAGTGAAAAGATGGAAGAGCCCCAAATAATACAACTATGGATTTCTTCCAAGTGGAAGTTTGCTGAGATAACAAACTATTTCCCTACCAAGCTGATATCACAAAGCTAGCTAATGTTGATGGTATTATCCTTTGAAAACATAATATTAAAAGTTTGGGAGTTACAAAATTCCATAGCAGTATATTTATTTGAAAAGTAGAGGGGGCATGCATTCCCCCCCCCCCCATGTTTTGCACACTTGAGCAGGCATTGTTTGTGCAGGATCAACAAGCTAATGGCATGGATTTTCAGGACTGCTGTACAAAATTTTGACAATGGGGTTATATTGTTTGTTTTGTTGGTTTTCATGGGGAAAAAATTGAGTTCAGTCTCAAGTCATCACATTAGCATCCCCATACATGAAAATATCTGAAATAAAGACACCATAATAAAATTTATATTCATGATTAAGTAATCTTTTAAATTCAGAATTCTAAACTCTAAGAAGTGGTTTACTCATCTATAAACAGCTATATGTAAATTTTAATTAATTTACATATTTAACATAATTTCATAATAGTAAGCCAGACAGAGGAAAAAACATAGGCAGATTAATGACTTTTGAGCATAGATGTTATTTCTTATGATGTAAAATTAAGCCTAAAAAATACCTTTATTCCAGCAGAGGATGAGCATGAAAAGCATTATCTAAAAATATAGTTTTAAGGAGACTGAGCATGTTGAAGGTGATCTTTCAACCTGACTCATACAAACACATAAAATTTCATACCTTTAGGAGTTTTAGAAGTCTGCTGGTAGAACTTATAGGCCAAATAGACAGTGAAAAGCTACTGATGATTACCTTGGAAAGTGTTGGTAAATTTCAAATATGCTTAACCTCTAGTGGGAAAAAAAATTATCTCCCACTTTTAACACCATATATAGTCAGCATTGTGCAACCTTGCTTTAAAACCATTAAAAACACAAAAGCCTAACAAAAAATCAAAAATGAAATATTTATTACCGCATTTTGTGACTTAACACCTTTTTTTTTAACATAACGTCACAGTCCTCATACAAGTATTTTAATGTAAATTTGACAAAGCTTAAAGGTAACAGCATTTTCTTCTAGTGAGGAACACGTGCTGAGAAAAGAAGAATTCATGGACATACAATACCAATTCCACAGCAGATCTGATACTAGCAAAAACATTCTTTTTTTTTTTCAATTGAGGTAAACACATAGAATATCTAACATGAAACAATTAATAGACCGAACTCTGTACGAAGTTTGTTACAGTATTCTCTTGCTCCTTTTAATCCCCCAAGCTTTGAGTTTCTGATAAAGTCCTAGTTATGGTGCAATGACCATTAATAACTTTTTTGTGTTGAGGAAAGCTGCCCAACTTAAGATTGTTTTGTCCACAGCCAAGGCT
>JAKSZU010000023.1:35441220-35501220 GCA_026018925.1 Tupaia tana | reverse complement strand
GGAATTCTCAGGACATTCAAAAAAAAAAAATTCTCCCAGAATGCCTGGTGGAAGTACTTATACACTAGGTGATGAAACTTCATAAGTCTAACTTGATGAGGATTTGTGCCTGTGTGGTGTGAATATAGACACCAGTTGGAACTTGCCTGCTCGATTTGACTGGTCGATCATGGGTTGTACTATTCTCCTTCTGGCATTAATAAACCTGAAACGGAACAGAGAAGTCCAGTCATCAAACTCAGTTTCTGTGGTCTGCAGACTCCTTTGCATGAACACTGTGGAGAACACAATACAGTCAGCATCTACTGAAAATTAGCTTTCCGATTTAAAGGCAATTTTCCCTTTGAGTTTCTAAAATAGTTGGCTGGATCATCTCCATCGTCACTGCTCTGCCAACTCCAAGCTAACTTGCTAAAAAAGCTCAGGGAGGGAGAAGAGTTCTCCATGAGAAAACTTGTATTCATTTGCAATTGTGCTGCTGCTTCTTGAACAAGCAGGAATCTGGTTAATGCTCCTAGGCTGGAAGCTTTTTCCCCCTTTGCCCAGGCTCCCCATCATAGGGAGATCCAGCTTCCCCTTTGCAGCTGGTCATAAATGGAGACCAGGCTCTGGCACTCGCTTTCACAAGGTATTGTTAGGTCAGCAAAGCCATCAATTAGGCTGTCTGAAGTTTTATCACCAACACAGCAGTAATAAGTGCTGGCCAGAAAGACTTCTGCTCTTCGCAACTCCTGCAGTTTAAGCCTGTAAAGTTAGGGGTCATTCAGAGGTCAGTGCCAGCTGGGGGCGGCCTTTCCAGCCTAAGCTGGGACACCCAGGGCAGTGGATAAGGTAACTGCCAACCATAAACCCAGCCACCTTTCAACCCACTAGAGAGACAGAGCCTCAGGTACACATGGTTGATATTAGAGTCCAAGAAACGTTTTCAAATCAGGTGGTGGCTGAATCGCAGGAATGTAAAGGAGAAGCAGTTACTTCGTCTAAGAAGCCTGGATCTAATTTTGTGGGAAATCCAAAAATAAGTGCCTACTTCGTGTTACTTTAATGTTTAATAATGCCCATCAAATATTCATGTACAAACAGAGTAAGATGATAAGAAATCTCCTTTATTTCTCCAAATTTAATAAAAACAAAACAATTTTCTACCATTTGCGAGTTCCCCTTGTCCCTGTGCATTTAATGATGTGTATTCCCCACACACTTGAGCCTATGCACAGGATTCATGGCTGTGGATTTGGGGAGGAAGGGTAGGGAGTATACAGCTATCTAGCTGTTCCTTAAAAATATACCCATTGATAACATTTTTCAATATTTCCAGTTTCAAATCTTAAGCGTGGGGGGACTTAATGATTAATGAGTCCACGTGGGGCCACAGGCAGGAACTGAAAACTCATTCTTTGAAATTAGCCAGAAAAATTCGAGTGTGTGTTGGCAGCTCTGCGCTCCTATGAAGCTGACATCCCTTCTGAGGACAGTCAGCCTACACTCCTCAGGGCCTCCTGTGAGCACTCTGGAGGGAATACAATTAAACTGAAGAATGGTGGTGAAAGAAAACCAAAGGCGTCTTTTGCATATGGTGTTTGTTTGCAAAACAATGAACTTCTTTATTACTTAAGAAAGCATAGCTCAGTTGTCAAAAATGTTACAACCCCTCTGGATTGGAGAAGAAAAAGTGACAGGCAACGCAGAGGTGAAAACAAAAGGAGAGTTGAAACTGCATATTTACTCCCACCTGTCACCTGAAGTGTTGGCTAGGCATATTTGACCAGATCACAAAGATTTCCAGAAGGCCCCTCAAATCAGAAAAGGAACTTAATTATCTATTCTTCCCCTACCGCTTTGACCAGGACCTAGGAGAACTGACCTGATATTTTCACCCCAGGAGCTCTTTTTATCAGCTCAGGGTAAGACCCGTAGAGAAACTCAAGAAAGTCAGAGAAGCCTTTCCTCTTCTCCTTGAAGTTTCTAATGGAGGACACACATGGCAGGGGTTTTACCTCTTTTTTATGGGCTACTAATCCTGTTGTTGTTATTTATTTATTTATTTATTTTTCCTATAGGCCAACTCCTTGGGTAAAAGGAATGGCTATTTTTCCCTTTTTAATTTCACCCTTTTCCTCTTTATTATTTACATCTGGAGGTTGTTCCCTTATTTATGTCTCTCTCTCCAGTTCTCCCAAACACTCCCTTACTCACAGAGCTGCAAGGCATCATGGTTCTTAGTTCTCAGCAGGAGAACTCCACACTGTCTTCAAACAAATAATTACGGGGAAGGTTAGAGGTTCACTCAAAGGTCATTTCTTTGGATACTAGTCAGAATGTTTACATTAGTAAAAAAACGGGGTCCTCTCAGAAGGTTGTTCAATGGGGGATAAACAACAATGCAGAACATTAAAAAAGCATTCTGTGTGCTAGCAGGTCTTTATAGAAGCGCTGAACTTGGAAATGCCACTTCACTATTACATTTTCAACTAGTTACCATGGCATGGCCTGGGTGTTCACTAGCAGTTATGGCAATGGCCTTTCTTTGCCCACTTCTCCTGAACAAACAGGAATGAAGGTTTCACTAGATCCTTTTTACAGAGGGTCATAGAGATTTTGCTTTTTCTCACTTGGGCTTCATTTAGCGTCTCCGGATTTTTGTTCTCAAACAATGTTTTCGATCCATAGTGCGGATTCTTGCCAGATTCATCATTTTACCACATTCTTTCAAATCACACAGAATTTTAAAAACATATGGGCCCCAATTTTTCAGAAAGCTCTTAACATATAACTCCTGCCAATTGTCAACTCCCGTGATCTTGGGATAACTTATTAATACCATCAAAGTTATTATTAAAGTTAAAAGTTAATGAGTTGACTTTAAGAAAACTTTTGTCAGTAAAAAAATGAAATTACCACCCCAGTGCTGATGACCCATGGGCCACCCTTGGGAAATACACTGACATAAATAAAATGGAGCCATTTGAAACACAGGTTAAACAAATCAAACCAGAAATAATTTTTATTACTTTAATAGTTTGAAAGTGATATTTCCCTATCACCCCCCAAAATTATATGACATAATTTCCCCCCACTTCCTCTGATCTGTGTTTTAAAAATGACTATTTTTTTAGTGTTCAAGTAGTAACTAGACTATCGAGTTTTGATTCTACTTAAAATTTGAAGAATCTAGGTTGAAAGTCAACTCATCTTCAATCTTTCAAGGTCCAAGCTCCATTCATATGGAAAAATGCAACTTGCTGGTTCAAAGGCAAAACGCTTGTCTTAAAAAGACTCAAAAAGTTTCTTGGATATTAAATGGGTCTTACAAAATAACATTTTGATGAGTTAAGTGTAAATGAATCAGACACATATGGATTAAGTTATCCTTGAATTTCACACGGGTTTAAAAAATAAGGGGAAAAAGAGGGTCTTGGCAAAAAACATTTTGGACTTTGCCAAACCCAAAACATTTGAAAAATTGCTGAAGACATCCAACTAACCAAAATGCAGCAAGCTGCACCCAACTTTAATGAAAACCCCCACAAGTTATTTCCAATCCAAAGACTGTTAGGTTTTTCATCTGTATCTGATATTAAAAAATTCTCTAAGTTTTAATGTCATCCCAGAATGATTTTGAAGTTGCGTACATACAATATACTTTTTTTTATTGGTATCAACAATTTAACCTTAAGTTACAAAGTCTTCTAGTATTAATAGTTTTTAAAACATTGACGTTTATACAATTTTGTGTAAAATGTGCTAGGATAAGCCTAGTGCTTTATCCAGATTTCACTTAGAAAAAAATTTTCATTGGCCTCATTGTGACTTTTTTTTGAAAGGCTCCAGATAATTTCATTAGTTACTCCTTAGGGAATGAGTATCCTAAAGTGTACTAGTTCCATTGATTTGTATTGAACACAAGTTAGTATCCAGGCTCACACAAAAGCTCTGGAGAGTATCCACGGAGACTATCTACTTTCTCTCTAAATTTTACTTAAATAGAAAATGCATTAGTATGTGTGATCCTTAAAAATTATATACTAAGACTGTGAGCTTAAAAATAACTTAATTATAGAAATAAATTCAATGACTTTCCAAGAATCATGAGGCCTTTCTGAGTCAACTCAAAGATGGAAAAAGAATACATTAAAAAGAAATATCATTGAAATCTCAGTTTACTATCTTACTAGAGAGATGTCTCCTTGGGGGACCCCTCCCGCCCCACCCACTCTGCCTCAGAAAATCCAAACCTTCCAGTTTTGCATAGTTCTCTGCAACTGAAATCTGATGACCATCATGCTTTTTCTTTTAAAGTCTTTTCACTCCAAAGCATAGTTTAGATTGATAGAAGTAGACTTAGGTGTCATTCCTGATTGTTGGTCGGTTTCTTTTTCTTTCTTCCTCTCTTCCCCCGCCCCCTTTTTTAAATGGCTGATAAATCCCTTCTTTCTGGTTCACTAACTTCATGCCACACCTGGTAACCAACTCCTTTCGGCAGCATTCCTTTTGTTAGAGAGTGTGGGCCTCTGTGGAGTCATCTGGAAAGCCGCCAGCCTGAACACTCTGAGGAGGAATCAGCAGTCTCCAAAACTGAAGCTTTTGCATGGGTGGATTTGGACAAGGAAGGGGCTGAACTGTTGAAGAGAGATCAGATCAATTTGGAAAAGGTGTTGTAGGTAGCTTGGTGACTGGGGACCTGTTGAAAAATGAAAAAGCTCTGCTTCTCCACTTTCCTCAGCCATGGGACTCATTGGCCTGGTGCTTATTTGAAAAGCTTGCTACCGGTCAGTGTTTCAAACAATGAAATTTCAACCATGGCAAGTCAGTTATCAGATTTCTCCATTTTTTTTCTTCTTTATGGAAAAAAAAAAAAAAGAAAACAGGTCTTTTTCTGTGTTGTGTTATGGCCAAGAGCAGGGTCTTTTCAGTAAAATACATTCAATACTAATAAATCAGTGAATACCTTAAAACGTATACTTGGTCACACAGAGGATTGTCATGTCACAAATGTAAGCCTTTCTTTCATGACCAACAACTATGAGCGAAGTAAAGGAAATGAATGAGATTTCACAGGCTACTTGGGGACACATTCACAGATTATAATTAATTTCCCTGAACTGCAGCTTAATTTATAATTCGATAGAGTGGCTGATTTGCCTACATCTCAAGAAACACATAAACTGGGACCAGCAGTTAGCGTAATGGCTATGTTGCTGGACTCCCATGTAGTCGACTGCGGTTTGCGTCCCAGACCCAGTGGCTTAAAACTCATGCCGGGCACGTGTGCGTGCGTGCCCAAGATCCCAAGAGGAGAATGGAGGAGAAGGGATTGCGGCGTGGCCATCCCCCTGGGGGGTGATTTCTAACTTTCTGTTTCTCTATCTCTCTCTGTCTGTCTGGCGAGCGCACGCATCCTATAGCAAAAAAAAAAAAAAAAAAAAAAAAAAAAAAAAAAAAAAAAAAAAAAAACTCTCCAAAAAAAAAAGAGAAACACATAAACTAAACACTAATATATTTATAATATGAAAATATGATACTAATCTGGAATCACAAACATTTTGTAGCTTTATGCATATGCCTTGAGTAGCGGAGTGTTCATGCTGACATGAAACGCCCTGGGATAAAAATGATCCAGTAGGTGATGCTTATCTGTGATGGCCTTCGACTGTGTTCTTCTAATATTCTTCCTTTCATCTAATTCTTCCTTAAAGTTACTGGGGCTCACATAGTTTCTTTACTAAAATACTCTACTTTGAGCATGCCCTTCTCAATTACTGTCCTACATTTCAGACCTCTGCATAGAGCAACATGACGAAGAGCAAAAGCTCACGTTCTCTGTCCCTTACTTGCTGTGTAATTTTGGGTAAGTCTCTTTAACTTTCCCAACACTCATTTTGTTTTCTATCTATAAACTGGGGAAATAACTAGGCCTGGATTGTTTTGAGGATTAAGGGAGATAATGTATGTCAGGTCCTTGGCACAGTGCCCGGCATATAGTAAGGGTTGATTAAATGGTAGCTTACAGTCAAAATGGGCCTATCCAATGTTCTGAGAGCTCTGTTCTTTCTCTCATAGGTAATAATTAAGAATAGGTGGGTGACTATTAAGCAAATCTATGCTGGGTTGGTAACAAGGTAATAAGGTGCTGCATTCTTACAAGTAGCGTGTGTCCGTATGGTAGGGTCTTTCTAGAACTCACAGCTTAATCCAGATTTATAATGCTGTGCTGGAGATTTTAGACATTGGCTCAGGCATCTGCTGGGAGGGGGGAGGCAACTGAGTAGCAGAGTGAGCTATTCTGGAATCACATGCTAAACGGTTCTCTAGATCCTCTCTACTACGGTAGGTAAGTATATTCCATGCACCAGCAGCATAAATATCACACTGAGTTTGCTAGAGATGCAGGAATACAAGAGTCTCAACTTTTGACTCCTGCTACTGTATGTGAATCTGTATTTTAAAAGATCTTCAGCTGATCAATATACATTTAAGATTGGAATGCTTTACTCTAGACCACATTTAACATTCTAGTACTCTGCCTAAGAATCAAAACTTGCAAAGATCAAGTTTTAGTTGTGAATCTTAGCTAAAAAAATGCACATTCTATCTCTTTAGGTGTCTTAGATCTAAACAGTCTTTTAATCACTCGCCTTGGGCAACAAACAATTTATAATAATTTAATTCACTTTACTCCATCTGTATCTCCTCAAGGAAAAGTTGAGTCAATAAAATGTTCTTGTGGAAATTGTTAACAGAGGCTATCCCTCAGGAATGGACACGAAGAGGATGGTAGATTTCTCTCTTTTTCTCCTCTGTATAATTCTATACTGTTTGAGTTCTTAATAGTAAGTATGATTGTTTTTATAATTAAAAGAATTTTTAAACATGCTCTTGAAAATTTGGCATCTTACTTGGCTAAGGATTATATAGCCAATAGTAGAGATGTTTTAAGAAAAATATTTGAAGAATTTCCCCTCAGATAGGGAATTATCTTTTATTTCCTTTATAATGCTGAGCAACAATAAACACTATTCCATGAGTGTAATCATACCCGATGGCATGTAACAAAATTTCCCAGCAGGTTATGATTTTGAAGCACTGTTACTCTTACAGAATGCCATCAGATTACTCATATGTGGCTATTTATCATGCACTATAAAAGTGATCTTTCAAAACTACTTGAAAGCAAGGGAGGAGAAAACACTCAAACTTCCTCAGCAATTTATATCTAGGATCTATCCTCTTAAAGATAAAATACTTAGTCAATAGATATAAGTTGTAGTATATTACCTCATCCTGTACATGATTTATTGCAGATGGAAATCAACTAGAAACTGAATTACTTTGAAAGTTTTACTACTGATATTAAAATTCCAGATCTGGATACCTACACACCTTAGAGTGCTTCTGAAAATAACCTTTTGCAGACACAGAAGATACATCTACAACTTTGTTCAACTCTATCAGCATAAAAACCAGGAGCAAACATTTTCAAAATGACTGATTTCCAATAACCTGTTTATCTAACTGAACATGATAGCCGCACTAGGCTTTGAAAATCAACCAGTCACTTGATAATCAGTTACATCCATTCTTAGCCAATTTCCATTATGTTTCCTTGCCATTTACTAATTCAGTCTAAGAGGAGAAGATCCCAACAAATCTAGTGTCTTTTTAGCTTTCATGACCACCTTTGATTGAAGTATTAATTCTCTATCCTACTCCTCAATGGAAACCACCTAAGCATTAACTTGCCAAAAATGCACCAAGCTGTTTAGCAATTATGTATTAGATATGTTTGAAGAGATCAAGGTGCACTCACATGCCCTGTGCTATGGATATGTCTCTGATTAGCTTGTCATCTGCTCGGAAGAAGATGTAGGCTGATTCTCCCATACAGTCTAGCAGGCCAGCTGTTAGCTGCCTGTCAAGCCCTCAAGTGGACAAGTAGTCCAGGAGCAAAAATGTCACTCCTTTGATCTGGCAAGGAGCAGCTGCTGATTTATAGAGTAGGACTTTGTTCTTCCGTTCTATTTTACTTTCTTTCCTAAGGCAGAACCACAAAATCCAGGAGAAAAAAAAAAGTGCCGTTCCCAGCAACATCAACAAGCTCTGACAACTGCAACAGGGTTTTTCTTGGCCCTAACAAAGCTCTCAGGCATCTCTTTTGACGCTCACCTTTCCCCCTCCCCTTCTCCCCACCCCCACCATTTTTTGCAATGCGGTAGTTATTGTTTAATTCAGCTTCTGTAAATGGAATGGACTGTGGCCAGCAAGCCTGGGGCATAAACACACCTGTATGAAAGAAGCCTTATTGTAGCAACCATCTACAAGCAAGCTCGCATGAACCACACGTTCCTGAGTTCAGAAAGAATGCTCCATTTTCCCTGACAGCAAATTTTACCCTAAGCGGGTTTCTATTTTTGCTGCCACCAACCTATGATGACCACATTTGAACTGTTTCCTCTCCAATGGCATTACCCTCTTCAAATCAAAAACAAAAAAGATTAGATTTTTTTAAATCTGTGAGCAAACAGATACATCAAAAATGTTTACCCACTGTCTATAATATCAATCATTGAAAGCTGAGTTAAATGTCTAGAAAGGCTTTAGCAAATGCAATATCAAAGATGCCCTAATAGTGATTTCATTACCACTGATTTATACTGACATGGGCTTCTCTGAGTTACATTTAAGGGGAAACAAAATCAACAACAAAATCTTTATAGGCCATGTGCATTGTCTTGCTAAATATTAAACTGATTTCAAATGCTTGATACTGTTCTTTGTGGATAAATTTGGCAGGTCAAGACAAACTATCAACTGAGTAGGCCATGTAACAGTGTAGAGATATATCATGAGAAGTCACTAGCCGTATGTGTGCACAGATATGTACATATATACAGTCACATGTCACTTAACCATGGGGATATGTTCTGAGAAATGTATCATTAGATGATCTCATTGTGGTGCAAAGATCATAGAGTGTACTTACACAAATCTAGATGGTATAAACTACTTCACGTCTGGGCTACGTGATAGAGCCTATTATAATCTTATGAGACCACTGTCATATATGAGATCCACTGACCAAAATGTCATTAAGAAGCACATGACTCTGTGTATATACACATCTGTGTGCACACACACGAGGGGACTAAAAAGTTCATGGAAAAATAAAATTAAAGTATGAATTTATTTTGGCTCAAAATAATTTTGAAATCCATGCATAGTTTTTTCATCATAGGCATTTTCCACGAATATTTTGAAGCCCCCTCCCTGTCACCCACACACACACTATGCAATAAACTGCCAGAGATGAATTCATGTCTTGCTTTACCCTACATTATTCTTCCATAAGTCAAAAGTTACTAAGTGTTTATCTCCTCAACGTTCAGACATTAGTAGATGTTTTCTGTAGAGGTTTGTGTGTTTTCCAATGAGAAACTGGACTTCAGCGGAGTTGGGAGGTAGGAAATATGAAGGAAAAGCAAGGTATAGAGGAACATGTATAATGTAAGGTCTATTTCTTCAATTCTAAAAATATTATTATAGAATGAATAAGTGGCGTTTTAAGGCACATAGTTCAATCTTGGACCTGGAGGCTTGCTCTCTCACTTTCCCTCTCTCTCTTTCTCTCTCGCTCTGTCCCTCTCTGGTCAAAATTGAAATAAGTCTTCCACATTCTACAATAAACATTCTACAAAACAAAAACAAGTTTAATAACAGAATATAAGATAATGTAATGTGAAATTATATATAATACATTCATAATTTTATGACCCTCTTTCCATACATTGGGTTTTCTGATGACTCTCTCTCTCTCTCTCTCTCTCTCTCTATATATATATATATATATATATATATATATATATACACACATATATAATGTATATATTATATATAGAGTCTCTCAGAGGTGTTATATAAGTATGTATAAACATATACATAAATATATACCTATATATACACACACACGTACATTTGAAAATGCAAGTTATGCCTTTAGAGACTTCCACTCTTCGCACTTAAAAAATGAAATTGAGGGGGAACCAGCAGTTAGCGTAATGGCTATGTCGCTGGACTCCCATGTAGTCGACCGCGGTTCGCGTCTCGGACCCCGTGGCTTACAACTCACGCCGGGCGCGTGTGCGTGCGTGCCCAAGATCCCGAGAGGAGAATGGAGGAGAAGGGATTGCGGCGTGACCATCCCCCCTGGGGGGTGATTTCTCGCTTTCTGTCTCTATGTCTCTCTCTGTCTGGCGAGCGCACGCGCCCTATAACGAAAAAAGCCTCTCCAAAAAAAAAAAAAAAAAAAAAAAATGAAATTGAGGGACCAGCAGTTAGCATAATGGCTATGTCGCTGGACTCCTATGTAGTCAACCGCGGTTCGAGTTCCAGACCTGGTAGCTTAAACTCACATCGGGTGCATGTGCGTGCGTGCCCAAGATCCCGAGAGGAGAATGAGGAGAAGGGACTTGCAGCGTGGCCATCCTCCCTGGGGGGTGATTCCTCACTTTCTGTCTCTCTGTCTCTCTCTGTCTGTCTGGCGAGCACACGCGCCCTATAGCAAAATCCTCTCAAAAAAATAAAATTGAAATTGAAAATTACAATTCAAGAACACACACAATTATAAATCAGCATAGTCCATACTCAATAAATAAGTGTGATAGGGTTAATTAAAGTAATTAAAAGATGGAGGTTAATCATCAAAGTCTTGGAGAAGAAAAGTTGAGCTAGATTAACAGTACAGAATAGTTGAAGGGAAGAAAATATAGAAATGTCATGTTCAAAGGCAACAATGCAGATCAGGGCCAATTTTATGCAAGAGAGGGTAGAGAAGTTGAATTCAGAGTGGATCTCAGTTTTTGGTCTGGAAAATATGGCTACAGTTAACAGGTAGGCTCCTGGAAGTTCTTGAGTGATAAATGAATTCCCTAAACTATTGAATGATAAAAAATAAACTATGGTATGTGAGAAAGACCTTTTTGTTTTGCTTTGTTTTTGCCATAGCATGTGTACGCTCCCCGGAGACAGAGAGAGGGAAAGTGAGCAATCACCCCTCCCCCACTGGGAGGATGGCCACGCCACAATCCCTTCTTCTCCATTTTCCTCTTGGGATTTTGGGCATGCATGCATACATGCTGGCATGATTTTCAAGTCACTGAGTCTGGGACCCAAATGGTTGTCAGCCAGGTGGGAATCCAGCACCTTAACCACCATGCACTCTGCTGACCCTTTGAAGGGTCATCTTTTTAGAAAATCGTGTGTAGGATGAACTGAACTGAACTGACGTTCATCTAGAGGCTGAAAGGGTACAAAATTACTTGTATAATACAAGCGAATGAGGGAAATAAAATGAACTTATATTGATGTTGGCCCCAACTGAAAAGTCAGGTACAGTGGCCTGTGCCTGTAGTCCCAGTTACTCAGGAGGAGGCTCAGACAGAACCGAGACAGAGAGACTGACTAAAATACCATACACACAGGCTACCCCCCACAAATATAAATAAAAAAATAGTACAAGGAGTTCTTATTAAGGTGATGGAAATGAATAAGCAATGGGATACGTGGTTTGTAAAACTGCTGATAAATTGTGCTTAGATGGCAAATGAGAGCTACAAATACAAAAGAGACTCAAAGAATAAACCTGACAATCCATGTTTGGTATGTTGTGGTATACAGTTGATGAAAACAGGAAGTTGATAAGAAATTCCTATTTGCTGTGGTGGGGAAGGGCAAATTCAATTTTCCAAATGTTATCTTTGAGTTGACAGTAGAACTTGCAGGCTGACAAAGAATGTAGGCCACTCAAGACAAAGGACAAAAAAAGAGTGAAAGGTTAGAAAGGAATGCTGTATTTCAAACACCTCCGATTTCTTCACATTTCCAAAACTACATGAATATTCCAGAGCAGCGGCAGCATGTATAATAAGCTGCTGGTCTGCCTCCAAAAACAAAAAATTCCTTTCTCTTCATATATCCTCTAGACTTTATCAGATCCTGGCTGGCCATGGCCAAGTCAATTGTTGGTTAACAACAACAACAAAAAAAAAACAGTGGCCATGACTTTGTCTATTAGGTCCAGTTTGTTTTTGCTTTTAATTCTGAGATAATTTGTGTGACTATTCAGAGGCCAATGACAACTCCACGAGTGTCACCTGTGTGTTGCTACACAAATCATCTTCCACTCCATGCTTAACAAGGGTAAGTTCAATAGTGGATTTTATCAGAGAGTTTTCAAAATTGGATATAGGAAAATATATGTATGAGACTATTTTTAAACAATAGCATAAGAAAATCAAGGGTGGATTTTTCTCTGGGTAGTGACAACTAATTTGGAAAAGAATTGATAGGACAAAGTGTTACATTTTAAAGGGCCTCCATTAAGTGCGATGGCTTCCAAATTGTGTCCTCCTTTCAAACCATATTTTTCTTTTTAAATGGGCTTTTAAGGTGAAAAATATGGCACTTCACCCAAAATGGTGTGGAAACAAATGGTTTTCTAGTCTCTATTCTTCAGCTCAGGCCAAAACACCCCAACACCAGCAATCAGAAGCCACTTGGAGGGAAGATGCTATGCATGTGAATGTCCCCAGGGCCCTTTCAATTGTCCGTGGGGGTTCCTTCTTCTAAAGCAGTGGGGGATACTTCAGAAGACCAGATTGGCATTCCAGAAGTGTTTGCCTGGACCGGGCTCTTATCCTTCTTTTCCATTCTCCTGCTGGTTTAAAAGAAGAGACCGGCAGAGGACACGTTTGGAAGGTGGCAACATTCTTTGGGCCCTTTATCAACACCACTGCTTTCTTTAAATGGTAGCTTGGTCTCTTGTTTGAGAGGCTGAGATTTTAGCACTTTTAAAGAGAAATCATAAGTGAGAAATCTTCTAGGTGTTAAGCTTTAGAGTGGCTCCAACCCAAAATACGGAAAAATGAGATTAAAACATAGAAAGTCAAGTAATATTAAGAAAAGGATCCAACAAACAAAATATCATAAATATGCATAGATGCTACATTCTTTCTGTTTAAACCAAATGCTATTTAACCAGTTTATATTGGCATCCAGAGAAGGTGCCAGTGGGAGTGGGGAAGAGAGATTCAAAGATCTAAAAAAATTTTAAGTCACTTTAAATAAACTACAGTTCTAACAGCTATCCATCTAACAATCATCTTTTAAAATAATTATTAAAACATGCTCCATTATGTCTGGAAGCGAAAATTCTATTCATAAATATATGAGTAATATCCTCACATTTATGATGTTTGAATCTCAAAGATTTCATCCCAAATAAAATTCCCTTATTGCCTTTTCTTAATGACAAATTAAACATCTTTTACTTTGGCTTGACAGGCAGGTAGCATTCTGCATCTTCTCTAGAGATGTTATATGCCGCCTTTCCAATGTGACGGTATTATTACCCACAAAATTTTTAGCATCATCCTGTAATCATAAAAGACATAAAATATATCTTTATAAACCACAGGAGACCCAGCAAACCAGCAGTTATGACACATCTGCTTTAGTCCTTAAATATTTGAGCTTCAGAGGGTTAGTTAGTAGATTCCCCCCCAATTTGCTGAGAAATAAAGACATCAACCTTTGAGTCTGACAACCCACACAAAGCTAGAATCTCCAACATGCAAAGAAGCAAACGCTGTATTGTGATTTGAAATGATTTTTAGAGTACAGTCAAATTTCACATTTATCAGAATTTCCTGAAGTTGTTTAACTTTTAGAAATAGAAATGATGACATTTGAATGATCTCCATTTTTATACTATAAGGTAACAGCACCATCTATTAAAAATGTTAATCTCCAGGAAGGGCAGGTCGTGTGATAGTTGGGGGCACTCGACTCCCACATGGCCTACCACGGTTCGAGTCCTGGACCTGGCAGCTTGTTCTCCTGCTTTCTCTCTCTCTCTCACTCACTCTGTCCCTCTATGGTCAAATTAAAAATAAATAAATTAAATAAATAAAAGTTAAATAATTATTTTAAAATATGTTAATCTCCTAATTGGTGTTAGTACCACAGATTCTTTGGAGTCAGGTAATAAACAACAAAACACAATGGCAATGAATAAGTTTAAATTTAATATGCTAACTAATTAGGACCATGCTATCCCTTCTGCCTGGGATGGCCCTTTAAATAGTCATCTAGTCAATATATTCTTCAAAATTATTATTTGAGAACATCTCCCTGAGATAACTTCCTTGGTTCCATAGTCTGATTAAGAAGTACTTCCTCAATCAGTAGCAATCAGCTAGTACACCCATCACAGCAGCATTTATTCACTACTACTATCACAGTTTACTTGTCTGGATTTCCCACTAGATAGTCGTAGAGGGCAAGAACCACATCTTGATTCTTTGTTACTGATACAGTGTCAGGCATATAGTATATCCTCAACAAAATGTTTGGTGACTGAATGAGTGAATGAAATTTCCTTCATCCTACAAATAAGTTAGAATTGAAAATAAAAGAGCCCTTAGGATTTTCTTGTCCTCATTTTAAAGTGGTGGAGCAGAATCCTGATGCAATGATTTTCCCTAGTCTGGGGGAGAACTAGGATGGGAAATATGTCTGGGTTCTTTCCTGGCTCTGGGCTAGCTATCTGTGCACTCAGACACAGCTGAAGATATAGACTAGGGGTGTTAGTAAAAGGTGAGAATCCATCTGGGCATGAGAGTGGCCAGGCAGATGTGGGTGCAGATGTGAAGGAGAAGAACTTGACTTGGTGGAAACTGAACCTCCAGCTTTTCTAGACTACATGCACGGTAGTGAGTGTAACTGTATCAGGGTATGATAAGTGCTATTGGACTCAAGTGGAGAGGATAGCCTGTAAGTTATGGGAACTGAGGTCAATGAGGTATTATGGAAGCTGTGTGTCTGTGTGTGGGTTGAGAAAGAGAGAGAATAGAAAGTGAAGGACGAAGATTTATGGGATGGAGAATAGAAGAATAGAAAGGAAAGAAGAATAGAAAACTTTCTTAAAAAAACTTTCTTAAAAAAAAAAGAAGAATAGAAAGAATAGAAAACTTTCTTAACATTTTTGTCACATTATATTTTTCTAAGGAAGTTTCCCCCTCAAATTCATTCTCCCCAAAATGTGCTCTGAGAATCTCTCATGTCGATATCTATTTATCCAAAATAAGGGTCCTAGGTCAAATAACTATGGGAGAACAAACTAAAGTAAATGAAGTAGAGTCACTTGCTGTAGGTTTTGACAGAGACCTCAGTGCCTGATATACATTATGAATCCTGAAGAGGAAGTAAAATGATTCCCTTCCAAAGATTTTGAGGGGCTCTCGGGTTCTAGTAATTTGAAAAAAGTAAGTGGAATTCTAATTTTTAACAGAAATTGTATTTTTAAACTGTTTACTAACTTGAAACTAGGACTTCCATCTTTATACTTCCCCACATCAGACTCAGATACAAAGAACCACTTGCGGGTTCCTGTTTTGTATCTAACCTGTTCATAACTCCACCTCCCAAGATTATTCTTCTCCATCGACAACTGACTCCCAAAATGTGTTAGCTGAAAAGCTCTTTAGAACCTTTCTATCTCAAAGGTAGTTTGAGGGCCAACCTGTGTCATAGTGGTTAAGGGGACTGGATCCCACATGGCCAACTGCACAGCTTGAGTCCCAGACCTGTGGCTTGAGAAACACACCAGGCGTGTTGCACGTGCATGCCCAAAATTCCAAGAGGAGAATGGAGAAAAGGGGATTGCAGTGTGACCATCCTCCATTCAATATGCTTTCTAACGTTCTCTCTCTCTCTCTCTCCCTCTCTCTCTCTCTCTCTCTCATTTCTCTCTGGCAAGCACACATGCCCTCTGGTAAATTTAAAAAAAAAAAATTAAGAAAAGGAAATTTGATCATTAGAGGATGAGTTTAGTCTGGGGAGTTTTTCTAACCTTTTCCTGTTTTTACTTTTCTTGTATTTTCCTACTCAATAAAATTGAAAACAAAACCCAAAACAACACATCGTCACTGGGTGTTTTGCTATGCTTACAATTTCTGCTTTAAAATAACTGTTAGAAACTAAAGAATATTCGAAGTGCAAGCTCTGCAGCACCCTCTGTATCTTTCATTCATCAGAACTGTGATTGGGCTGTGGCCATCCAACTTTCTCATGTCTACACGTGTGTTGGAGACTCGTGTGCAGGGGAAGGGAGGAGGTGGGGAGCGATGGAAGGGATGTTAAGGGAAGGAGAAAGGAGAAGGGGAAGAGACTGCAAAAGAGGAAGTGCTGTTTGGATAACGTACATCAATGTGCATCCAATGCTCCTTGGCGCCTCCTCTCCAATCACTTTGACTTTCTTGTTTACAGAGCTCACGAGTACAGAATCAGCTTTTACTTATAACTGTGTTAAACACCACCTGCCTGCCCTCTGAACCTCGCTGTCCCGGGATGAGGTCAGCCTGGTGAAAGGCTCTGGTTCTATAAGCAATCCTGTCATTCAGGCTAACAGCAGTGATTCACTCACAGGAGGCAAAAATGACTCAATTGCTGGGCTTATTGACTCCAGGGAGCACAGCTACTCTATCATTACCATGGAGTGCAAACACCCTGAGCTCTGTTTTGGTCCACTTAAAATTACTATTTGCTGTGAAGGATTGGCAAAGCAATTCTTAAAATGATGGGGGTGAAAGTCAGGCAAGCACCATTATGGGCTTTTCCTTCCGTTTAAGCAGAAGTAAGCAGTACAGGACTCGTTCTGGGCCTGACCCACTTATTTAACCTTTTATTCACTTTGCTGTATTAACATATATTAACTGGCTATATAAGCCCTAGGGGGGATAAAAACCTCATGACCAAATTATGGTTCCATTTTCATGGGCAACCTCTCCT
This sequence comes from Tupaia tana, assembly GCA_026018925.1. Lineage (NCBI taxonomy): Eukaryota > Metazoa > Chordata > Mammalia > Scandentia > Tupaiidae > Tupaia > Tupaia tana. The sequence goes on along the minus strand of JAKSZU010000023.1, from coordinate 35,484,378 downwards.
TAGGTGGAAATTAAACCCCAATATAAATACATTTTAGGTCCATATAAAATTGAGGAGGAATGCCAAAAAACAAATGCTGAACAACAGTCCTGCAAAGACCACAGCAACCATGGAGTGGCTGGGTAAATTACACACAAGAGGAACTATTTGAAAAACCAAATAAATTTAATTAAATAAGTTACAAAATTATTTTCCCGTCTCTTATCTACTCCCCTTGGTTAATATCCATGACATACTGATGTTGCATAATTGCTCTTACGGAATGCTGCAGCTCAGAGCCGTAATGAGCTGCCTTTGCACAAAGGCAGCAAAAGTGGTTTCCCTACAGAGTTATCTTCTCAATTATTTATACTTGCAACACTTTCACATAATGGCAGTTTTAAAATCAAACAAACAAAGCAAACCGTACAATAAAGGAAGGAGACACGAAGGTGCAGGGACCTTTTCCTTTCCTTTTTGAACACAAGAAGGGATGGGCAAGCCACATAAAGTCAACTGAATTTGGTTCCTCGGAAAGTCTCAGGGGCCTTGCAACCAGAGGACATCAAAGCATCTGGAGATCGCCACCTTGGTGGGGGATTAAACAAGCTCTGCATACCTGCTTTGCTTTTAATCTGTCATATCTAAATATATAAAGGAATGCAAACTTGATTTCTTTCTGCAAGTGGGTCTTTTGAAAATTTCTAATCAGAAGACTTGCTTTCACCCCCACTTCTGGAAAAAAAAAAAAAAAAGGTGCTAAACTGTCAAAATGATGTCCATATCCACAGAAATGGTGGTGTGCATTGTCGTTCCCGACTGTGAGGAGCTTGCTGCTCTTTCTTTAAGGTGTTTGTTTCCAATGCCCACATCTATGTTTTTTTCCTTTAATTTTATTTACTTCTCCCATGAGAGAGGGAGACAGAGCGAGAAGCACCCCAGCAGGTTCTTCATGCCATACTCGACCCCCAGTCTCAGCTAGCCAGGATTGGAGGCCACATGCCTGTGCACCTGGAGTACAGAGGGAGACCTTAGGACACAAACCTGGGGTCTTCCTCTAAGATCTCAGCATCGGAGAACATTGTGTTACCGCTGCCACCGCAGCTGGCCCCACCCCATCTTAGGTTAATCACTCAAAAACACATATACCCAAACAGGGAAAACAACTTGGAGTTACACTATATACGAATATATACAACAACATGAAGATAAATTTAAACATAAGAGAAAATTATTATGCTATTCCTGCTGTCAATTTGGAATCTATTTGAAACGAAGCACTCACTGCTACCATCCGGCTCTGACTGACTGGGTTCCTCGCACCTGGCTCCAGTAGCCTGGTTCAGAGAATATGCTGAGTAAGTGCTCGTGAGGTGATTTTTTCCAACTCAATCCAAAGATGTGGTCAAGGGGCTTACATTTTTTTTAATTTAAAAGTGAGCTTTTAATTTTGAAGCTTCATAAAATCTATAGTTAAAGACCCTCCATTAGAGGGACCAGCAGTTGGCATAATGGCTATGTCACTGGAGTCCCATGTAGTCGACCGCAGTTCGAGTCCCAGACCCAGTGACTTAAACTCACGCCGGGTGCATGTGCATGTGTGCCCAGGATCCTGAGAGGAGAATGGATGGGAAGGGATTGCAGCGTGGCCATCCACCCTGAAGGGGTGATTTCTCATTTTGTGTCTCTCTGTCTCTTTCTGGTGAGTGCACACGCCCTATAGCAAAAAAAAAAAAAAAAAAAAAAAAAAAGAAAAAAAAAGAAAAAAAAGCGCCAAAAACAAAAACAAAAAAACAAACTCTCAAAAAAAAAAAAAAAAAAAAAAAAAAAAGAAAAAAGAAAAAAAAAGAAAAGATCCTCCATTATAGAAACATAGGTTCTAATCTTTAGGAAATAGTTTACATCCTTTACTTAAAGGGTTATTCCACATCTATCTATGATGAGAAATTCATTAACAATGGCAGTGAAACAGCTTTTATACCACTTATGAGACATTTCCAAATAAAATGTGAAAGTGACTATTTCCTTAAGGTTCTCTAGGGAAAGATTATAAAAGACAGTAAAAACAAAGAGTTGTAGGTCCAGCTGCGATGGCACAGGTAGGAGGGTGCTGTTCTGTGATGCTGGAGCCACACGTGAGACACAGGGGCTGGATCTCTGGCTGAACTGAGATACACTGGGTGGGCCTGTGATCCTGGCTGACTGAAAGGCTAGAGGGGAATTGCAGCTTGATGACATCTTGTCAAGAGTGCCGTGACTCTCTCTCCCTCCGTAAAATAAACTTTAAAAAATTAATAATTTAAAAAACATCAAAATGTATTTCTTACAACACACCTACAAGTATGTCCATTGAATTTATGTACACACACTCTCACTTTTCATAAATATATTTTGTGACCGTATGGTTTTTTTTTCAAGAATTATTTTATTTAACTTTATTTATTTATTTTTAAATTTGACCAGAGAGGGACAGAGTAAGAGAGAGAGAGAGAGAGAGAGAGAGAGCAAGAAAGCAAGCCTCCAGATCTGGGACTCGAACCCTGTTGGCCATGTGGTAGCCCAGCTCCCTTAACCACCTGCCGGCCCCCATACATATCCCTGTTGACTAGACATACTCAGTAACAACAACAACAAAAGCTTAAGGAGATTTTTTTTTTTTTCAAAAGTACACAGGTACTACTGTGAATGGTCAGAAAGGAAAAATACTGTGTGAAGAAAGGAAATCAGATCCTGACCCATACCCCAGCTGAGGTCCTCAGAGGGGAGTAGTGGAGACAGAGTCAGGATCCACCATCTTGTTTTGCTTTGTCCTTGCAAATCCAACAACTGGATATCATCTGTGGTCATTTGCTGCCTCTTAAAGCTGTTCGTTGCCAAGAAAAGTTAGGGGTGAGTCATACTTTATGGCGACTTATTTTCTTCCTGCCACCCCCATTTCCAAGATCAAAGAGATTAGTGATGGGATAGGATCTAAGGGGTGACAACCTTGGAGTTGTGGACCCAATTCTACTTATCAGTATAAATGTTATACTCTATTATTAGTCTCCCAGCAGCAATAGCTCCTTTCAGTACGAAAACCGGTCTTTCCAAGTGTGTCTACCATATCCAGTGGATATGGACAGGACAGGGAAAGGTGATGAAGGGCCATGTGAGGAAACTGCACACAGTGGTAAGAACCCTTGTGCTGCAGGTACTAAAAACATATCCAAGGGACTAGCAGTTAGCGTAATGGCTATGTCGCTGGACTCCCACATAGTCGACCGTGGTTCGAGTCCCGGACCCGGTGGCTTAAACTCACGCTGGGCGCGTGTGCGTGTATGCCCAAGATCCCGAGAGGAGAATGGAGGAGAAGGGATTGTGGCGTGGCCATCCACTCTGGGGGGTGATTTCCTGCTTTCTGTCTCTCTGTCTCTCTCTCTCTGTCTGGCGAACGCACGCGCCCTATAGCAAAAACCTCTCAAAAAAAACCAAAACCAAAAACAAAAACAAAAACATATCCTTGCTGCAGACAAATATAAATCTGAGTGAATGTTGACAGACTACAAACATGTCCTATGGCATGCATAATTTTCAGAGTAATGCAATAACTAGCATGTGATTAATCACTATGTGAAAGATTAGTTAAATGTTAAGATCTAGAAGAAAGTTGGGTAGTTTTTGTATTCTGAAATAGGAACAAGGTCTGAAGGGAGGTCTCAGAGTGTGTGCATGGACTTCAGTCCATTTGAAAAGCACTCCTCCTGCCAGTAAAAACCGATTTAAAGGTTAGTAGATTATGGGTCAAAGTGACTTGGTTCTGAGGGGCTTGGCGAATAAAACCAAAAGCTGAAGTGAAGCTAAGGGGGTGCAGTTTTCATCCCTCGAGGACTTCCGCTGATGAAAATAGAAGTTGCTCTCAGTGGCTTGAGGGTAGTAATATTATATGGCCTTCAATTCCCAAACGTGACAGATTCATAAGAAACCTTAACCTCTATTTTTTTTCCAGCTTTCTTCAACCGCAGCAACACTCTCTCTTAGTAGGCCAGCCAATTAACCAAGCATTAAAAAACCCACAAATCTATATCAATAGCTTTGTAGGACAAAAAGAGAGACGTGTGAAGTAAACACTTAATTATTGTTATAAACTATCTGAGCCAGGATATTTGAGAGCCAAGTAAATTGAAACAGGCTATGGTTGAAATAAATAAATAACATAAGAAATGAAATACAAATCTCTCCCCTTTGCTCTAAGTATCCTGTGTATTTGCTTTTGTGTGTTAGTTCATAGCAGCGTGGCCTTCAGCTTACCCGTGACTGGTGCAAATCTGATAAGGGGTTGGCATAAATATGCTGAGCCTGGTTTACAATTTGTTTTGCAACTTCCCTTCCCAGATAAACATAGTCCAAGTACAACTTCTACAAAGAAAAAAAAAAGAAAAAAAAGTTGTGTTTACTTGTCTTGTTCCTACCATTTTTTCCTTCTAAATGTTCCCTCAGGATGCTGGCTTGCAACCTAGAAAAAGCTTGGATTTCAGTTTGAGTCTCCAAGGTATTCTACTGTTCAGCTGGGCCATGCGCTAGAAGGGAAGCTCTCTACCTTGCTGATTTAATTAACAGGATTCTTTTCATTATTATGGGGATTTAGTTTCTTCTTGCCTTTCAGTGTTTGGGAAACACTGATTTATGTTTTATATTTTGAAGGAAAATTTATTGTTCTTTGACAGCTGAGGCTCTGTAAATTCCTGGCACCAAAGGGACCCAAGGGAAGTGTCACAGCTGCCTTGCCCTGCCCACCTATATGCTGTCATCTCAAGGGCCCCCCTCCAGAAGTGAAGGGAACCATCAGCTGTTCAATGCCCAACCCACTCCTCCTCCTGCTGATCATTATACCAGCAGGGGTTGGCCCATTCCCATGTATGAATGGTGGTATTAGTAGGTTGATCAGTAACTGTGAATCACCGATTCATTTCTGTGAGGCGAGCAGTCCATGAATCTGTGAACTGGATTTAATGTCTTGGCTAAATAGAGCTCATTGAATTAAGTATTAGAATATACTGTCTTTATTCTAATGACGATGGCTAAACCTAAAATCAGAGAGAATTTTCTAAATATGAGTGTGCTTATGAGGGAATGTAATTTCAAATATTTGAGGTTAGTAATCTAGAAAATCTGGCATGGATTGTTACCATAACTCTCCTGGATTATTACTCATCTGAGCTACACAATCCCTTGAATTCTGACTTGGAGAAAAAGTGTAACATCTCGGGAAAACTCTGGGAGATATGCAGCTGACATCTATTGGGTTGTCAAAAAAGTCATGATGCATTTTTATATAGAAAAATATGGGGCCCAGTAGTTAGCGTAATGGCTATGTCGCTGGACTCCCACGTAGTTGACCGCACTTCGCGTCCCGAACCCGGTGGCTTAAAACTCAACGCCAGGCGCGTGTGCATGCGTGCCCAAGATCCCAAGAGGAGAATGGAGGACAAGGGATTGCGGCGTGGCCATCCCCCCTGGGGGGTGATTTCTTGCTTTCTGTCTCTCTCTGTCTGGGGAGCGCATGCACCTTATGGCGAAAATCCTCTCAAAAAGAAAAAAAAAAAAAGAAAAATATGTAATGATTTTCCCAATGACCTAATATTTTAGGTTGAAAATGTTAGGTGTTGGTTAATGCCCATAATTTGACACCTAATCAAAATCTTCTTTTCTAAGATGCTTCATAATTTTTCTTCATTCATAGTATTACAATAAACATGTATTGACCTAGGCACTAAATTGCAAGCCTACATGTGCCATTTATTCTCACAAATACCTACAAAGGGGGCAATATTAACATTCCCATTTTGTGGTTGAGAAGACTAAGATTTAGCAACATCCAATAATATGCCTAATTCACACAGTTAGTAAGTAGCAAAGATCACACACACACACACACACACATACACACACTATTAAAGGCTATGAAATTACGGATTTTTAGGGCTGCTCTTCCTGGCTTCTCAGGAGAGACCTGCAGCTGAAAGACTCCTTGGGATAGGGCACAACTTGGTCACTAGCTAGCTGACTTCTCCCAGACCTGTTATCTGATATTTCCCAGTTAGAGGTGAAAATGACGCCAATTCTTTTTCTTTCTTTCTTTCTTTTTAATTCTAGAGGCATAGATTGTTATCATACACACACATACAAAAAACAGAGGAAGGGGGGGAGAGAGAGAGAGAGAGAAAGAGAACTCTTCAACAGGACCCGGCCAGGCTACAATCCTTTTAAAAAAAGTTGCCAGAGGGTGCAGGTGCTCACCAGAGAGAGAGAGAGATAGAGATAGAGAGAGAGAGAGAGAGAGAGAGAGAGGGATAGTAAGAAAGCACCCCCGCACACCCCCCCTAGGGGGGTGATGGTCATGTCACAATCTCTTCTCCTCCATTTCTTCCTTCCTTCAAGAATCTGGGCAGATACGCACACATGCTCAGTGTGTTTCTTGAGTCACCAAGTCTGGAACTTGAACTGTGTGCACTCAGCCATGTGGGATCCAGCTGCCTTAACGACCACGTCACTGACTGGCCTGCTGCAATTATTTTCCTTCATTTCTCCATCTGGTCAGAATCCCATGCACATTGCCAGCGTTCCTTTCCAGCCACCAAGCCTGGGATACTAACCAAAGCCAGCCATGTGGGATCTAGCTTTTTCTGCATGGCACTAAATGGTTAGTCTCAATTTTTAAAACAAATACCTAAAATGGACTTCTAGAAAATCAATTCTAGAAAAGTTTTGGATGGAAACTTTTCACTTGTCTAGATTCATAAACCTATAGGATCTAAAGAAGAATGTAGATAAAACATAGAAAATGCACGTAATTCTACAGTGGTCAGCATTTTCAAAATCTTTAAAATCCACCGAAGTGAGCATAAGAATGTGGTCTGGCTGGTGGGAAAAAAATGAGAGAAAATAAGCCCTCACTCTGAACCAGATTCGACAGGTCCAGACTAATTTTCTCATTCATCAGTCATGTAGAGTTATGTGAAAATGATGTTTTTGAAATTTGAATTACCTTTGTTTATTTAACCTGTCCATCAGGACCCCCAAATTCATAGTATAACTATGTCTTAAAAGTTCAGGCTTTTTGAATTTTCCCACAAAGGAAATCTTCAACAGATTTTTATCTCCAACTATTATCTAGGGAAACACCTGGATAAAATGTCACCTAGGGGCGCCAACTCGCCATCAAACTGAACAAAACCTAAGCGTTTCAGGTCAATGAAAGAAGGAAGCTAAAAAATACTTGAAGCAAAGAAACACTGCAATAGGAGCTCCATGCCATAGAAATGATGAGGATTTCTTTACTTACAGGAAGAATTTCAGAATGATGGCATCTCCTTCCTTCCCAATCTTTATAGCATCTACAATGAATCTCATTTCCATTATTTACATGGTGCATTCTCCTTTCAGTCTCTGATTCTCCTCACTTATCTCCTCTCTCTTATTAATAGTCTTTGACTACAGTAGTTCTAGAAGACACAATTCTAGATTGCCTTAACAAATATTTACTTATTCAATGTCTGCAGTCTACTTGGCATTGTGTGAGGACCTTATGGGGAACACACACAAAAGAAGAACTTATATGAGAGGCTACATTTACTGGGTAGTTTTTGACAAGGTCTTTAACCTTTCTGTGACTTAATCTCCTCAATTGTACAATGAGAATAAATGATATGATTCTACTTAAAAGAGTTGACCTGAAGATGATGTGTGAAGGCCAATTTGTACTGCAAAGGCATCAGAGCACCTCCTGAGAATTATAGGAAACATATTTAAATTCTTCTACAAATAATTTGTCAGTGCTTCCAATGCTCTAGACACAGCATGGCATACACAGAGGAGGATTCAACCTAGCTCTCAGAAAGTATGGGGTATAGCGCTAAAGAGATGGCCATGCTACAAGATGAGAGTCTCAATACCAGAAGAGTGGTTATGGGTGTGCAGAAGGATAGAAATAACATGAAAGAGAAGGGGTGAAGGAGGGGAGGCTTTGGGACTCTCCTTGAAGAATTCTAATAGGTGGAAATAGAAGGGTAGAAGAAAGGAGAACATACCGGATAGAAGACACAACTTAAGCAAATGCACAAAATGGAGCAGTATGCCTAGTTCATATATTTAGTAGAAAAGACATTGCATTGAAGTTAGGAGATAAGTTTGAATCTTGAGTCTGTAATTTCTTAGCTATGTGGCCCTCTAATTCACTATTTTTCATCTGTAGAATGGATGATACCTACCTCCAAAATTTATTGTAAAAATTAAACACTTAAGGTAAATAGTTGGCATACTTGAAATATTATACATTTTCAATGTTTTGTGGTTTTGTTTGTTTGTTTGTTTAAAGAACTATTTTAATTTTATTTATTCATTCATTTATTTTAATTTGACCAGGGTGGGGGGGCAGGGTAGGTGAGAAAGCAAGCCACCAGGTCCGGGACTCAAACCACGGTCAGCCATGTGGGAATGTCCAGAGCCTAAACCACTACACCACCTGCTGGTCCCTCAATGTATTGTTTTTAATCTTGGAAAGAAAGAGTAATTAGGAAAAGGCCCAATATTACCAAAAGAATTCTGATTAGTGGCAGGATTATGTGAACAGTGGCCCAGTCATAGCACTCACTTCTACTATTACTTAAACACTGGAGGATGAGCCTCAAATTTATCTATGTTGGCCCAGCCACTGTGGCACAGCAATAATGCAAGTGCCTTGCAAGACTAAAATCCATATGGCCAATTGTGAGTTCAGATCTCCAGGTCAGTTTGAAAACATGCCTGTAGCTTTCATGGGCACCCAGGACCCTTGGGAGCTGGAGAGCAAGGGGAAAGGAATTGTGGACTTGGACTCTGAGGAGAGTGATTTTCTTTTTTTCTCTCTCTCATATAATGCATGTATGCATGCACATATGTATATGTGTGCTCATGCTCTCATAAGGAAATTATGATTATGTTGTTAACTTATTCTAATGAGCGAGACAACTTGATTGAGCAATTTTTTTAGATATTACCTTTTTTTTTTTTTAAGAGGTTTTTGCTATAGGACACTTGTGCTTACCAGAAAGACAGAGACAGAGAGACAGAAAGCGAGAAATCACCCTTTGGGGGGATGGCCATGCCGTAATCCCTTCTCTTTCATTCTCCTCTCGGGATCTTGGGCATACATGCACACACGACTGGCACGAGTTTAAGCTACCAGATCCGGGACTCGAACCGCGATCGACTACATGGGAGTCCAATGACATAGCCATTATACCAACTGCTGGTCCCTAGATTTTATCCTTCAGGGTATCTTTTCCTCCCTACACTAGTTATGGGCAGCATAAACAGAATAGGTAGATGTTTATTCAGAGCTCACAAAGTATTCATTTGAATACTTAGGCATATAAGAATAACACACTTATGGTTCTTTTCAGTTTGTTTGTATCTTCCATGAGTGAATGAGAGAGAGAGAGAGAAAGACAGACAGACAGACAACACCTCCAACAGGGTCCCAGTGCATGATCTACCCTCAGTTGCAGCCAGCCAGATCATGGGCATGTACACACATGCCCTGGGCACTCAGAGAGGTCTCTGAATGCAGACTCAGAACCTTTCTGTGTAGGTCAGCCTTGCAAAGTGTTGTATTTTGCGACAGTCCAGCCCCTAACGTGTCTGTTCTATTCATTGTTCCCTGAAGTCAAGGACAAAGAAGGCTAAAATAGTGGTTAGAGCAGGGGTATTGATACTAGAATAAGGGAAAAAAAAAGAGAAACGAAAACTGGAGATTGAAGTCCCAGAAACACTTAGAACCTAACTTTCATTTGGTAATTACCTTTCTTTTCTCTTTTTTTTTTTTTAAATTCTCAGAAATCTTACAAGGGTGAGGGTGAGAATGATGCAAAGCCTATTTTGCTTACTAATAAAAATAGGTCTGCTAGAACTCCCTTAATTTGAGCACATGTGGGATGATGATTCTAAACATGGATCAAAATGTGAGAAAATGGACCTCCATACTCACTTTGGCAGGCGACAATCTCTTATTTTTCATTTCCACTGAGTGAAGAAATTAAAAATACAGTCTTGACTTAGTAAATAGGGAGTTCACTCTCTGAATCTCATGTGATCTGAGAGGAAAATAATTTTTAACATTATATGTTAATCATGTCCCTAATTTTAAAAAAGGAAACTACAGCAGAAGTTATATGAAGCCATGCTTTTCTACATCTTTTATCTAACCAATCTGACATACTTAAGTAGAAGTTCAGAATTAACCAAACTCAAGCCTGGAGGTAAGAGAAGATCCTATCTTCTACTGGTAAAGGTATATTATCCTCCCTCAGATATCACCTCACCCAAAAACAAAACAAAACAGCAAAACAAAACAAACAAACAAAAAAACCATGTGTGCCCAAAATCCTGAATTGAGAATGGAGGAGAGGGAATTGTAGTGTTGCCATCCTCCCCGAGGGGGAGGTTACTCATTTTCTGTCTCTCCAGTGAGCACACGTGCTCTATAGCAAAAATCTCTTTAAAAAAATTGTTTTCAACCCCCAAAATTCAAATAAATCTAGTCATTCTCTACTTTATTAATTAAAAATGGTACGTAAAGCTCTCTAGAATGCAGCCTCTGTAGAAAGAAGCTGCCATGCTACCTCGGATTAATTTTTAATAAGATGTTGGCCCCAGTGATAGGTGTCACCAAGAAAATACGTCCTATGATTCCTGTGAAATAGGTAGGTCTGACTAGAAGAAGTCCACTGGATACTATCCCTTTTGATCAAAAGAAGCATGGAAAATAAAAGAAAAAATAATCAATTCCTGGACAGCCTGAAGTGCAAACATACATTGTGCTCAAAAGACAATCACTCTGGTTGTTTAGAAGTCAGGAACTACATGCCCAGTTTTTCTTTGTTTTAAAAGAATTATTTATTTAAAATTTTTAATCACTGTTTTTAATTTGACCAGAGAGACAGACAGAGAGAGGGAAAGTGAGAAAGCAAGCCACTAGGTCCAGGACTCGAACCGTGGTCAGCCATGTGGTAGTCCAGTGCCTTAACCACCACACCACCTGCTGGCCTCCTATGCCCAGTTTTTCTGATATTGAATACTATCTCACATGGTTTAGAAACTTTCAAGGAATTGATCTTTCTACTCTTTTCAACAAAAAATACCCACCAAGACTCTTAGACTCTTGCTTTAACTTATAGAACTGAAGGTGTGTTTCTGCTTCTATGTCTTCATCTTTCTTTTGACTCAACGTGGGAAAGGTCTTGGTGCACCTAAAGTGTGCCCTCACCTGGAAGGTTATTCGTCCAGCTCACATTTCAGTATCACTTACCAATAACCCCACACTTAAAACCCAGTGTGGAGACTGACCTGGGGCATCATTGAAAATAATGAAATTTGAGTGTTCCCTATAAGCAGTATATCTAGATAGTTGGCATTAAGACAAAAACTTCAGTGCTGACCAGAAAGCAGGAGCAAGAGCTGCTATGCAAAGAAACCAAAAAAGGCAAAATGAAAATTTAGAGGCCATTGGTGGTGCAACTCTGAGATGCTAGACTCACGTGAGAAGGCCCTAGGTTCATATCTGAAGGCCTCCCTGTGAAGGCCAGGCACTGTGTATGTGTCTGTGATCCAGGCTGTGACTAGGATAGACTGCTACATGAAGACCCTATTGGGGTCCCTGCCCCTGTATCGTTTTCTGTTTTTCTCTCTCTGAAGAAGAAATGAATAAACTTTCACCCAAAATGAGAATTTTAAAAAATGATTTCGTTTTCCCTTAAGAATGAGTGCTTAATTGTGGGAAATTCTACCCTCAAAGGTCAACATGGAGAGATATTCCCAAGGTCCACAAAGTTCCACGGTCACTGATGTGGACCGATAAGGAAATGAACATGTTTAAATAACTTTTGACTGAGGAATACCATTTTCATTTGGCAAGTTTGCCTCCACTATCTTTTTTTTTAATTGCCAGAGGGCATGTGCACTTGCCAGAGAGAGACAGAGAGACAGAGAGAGGGGTGGAGAAAGAGAGACAGAGAGCGAGAGGAAGAAAGAACCTCCTAGTGGGGTGTCATCCCACTGCAACCCCTTCTCCTCTATTTTTCTATCCTGTTGGGATTTTCTGCACACATACACATATATGCCTGATGTGTTTTTCAAGCTGCCAGGGCAAGGATTTGAACCATAGTTGGTCATGTGGGACCCAGCTCTCTTAACCACTGGACCATGAGGCCAGACCCCACTCTTTCTTTCAAATGATAGTGAACATAAGCTCATGAGCGAAAGAAAGCGGGATGGGGAAGCACCCTTGACAGGCTCTTGTCATACTGTGATCCTTTTTCCCCAGCCTTCTGGTTAGTCAGGACCTTGGGAGCCCACACATGTGCCCAGTGTCTCTAAGGCCAACCCATGGATCCAAATCAGCAGTTGGCCATGTGGCTTCTAGCACTGCAGTGCGATATGCTCTAGACTGCACCATAAAGACCGGAGTACCCTCTGTTACCTCAAAAAACTAAACGGGGGGACAAGCAAACGGCATAATGGTTACATCGCTGGACTCCCACATAGTCGACCATGGTTCTAGTCCCGGACCCAGTGGCTTGAAATTCACTCTGGCTGTGTGTATATGCGTGCCCAAGATCCTGCGAGGAGAATGGAGGAGAAGCGATTGTGGTGTGGCCATATCCCCGCTGGGGGGGGGGGGGTGACTTCTCACTTTCTGTCTCTCTCTGTCTCTCTGGTGAATGCATGTGCCCTATCGCAAAAATCTCTATTAAAAAAAAAAAAAAGCCAAAATCTTAAACTGAGCTCTTTCCACAGGATAACAGAGCAAATAGAAAGACTCTGAAGTAATAGGAAGGTGAATGTTGGTTTAGAGTCAGATCCTAAAGCTTTAGTCCTGGTCTGACTCTTAGGAACTTGGCAACAGGGAATAAGCCATTAAACCTGGAAGAGCCTGCATTTCTTCATTTGTGAAAGGGGAATGGTAACTCAAACCTTGCTTACTTCACAGGGCTAACGTGAGAATCAAATGAGACAGCATATATAAAAGTGCCCTGAAAACTGTAAAGGACTATAAAACATAAGGTGGTAGGTAAAGAGGTAGTTCACTAAAAAAATCAAAGATTATTTTTTCCCCATCTCCTTCTACATTTTAACTCCTGAGGATCCCTTATTCTTCTTGAATGCTAAGCTTTATGAGAGCTCTTTGTTTTCAAAGTTTGTTTCTTCCATGAATGAGAGAGAGACAGACAGACAGAGGCAGAGACACCCCTGACAGGGTCCTCACAACACAATCTACTCCCAACTTCAGCCAGCCCTGAGTCACGTGTGCCCAGAATGTTCAAAAAGGTTTCTGGATGCTAACAATAAGCCTCCCATGCGAGCCTATGTGAGCACTGCATTATCACTGCACCGCCATCCAACCCCCTATGAGAGTTCATGTTTCAAGGCCAGAAACGGAGCCAGCCTTGTGGCCTGGTGGTTAAGGGAACTAGATCCCATGTGGCTGACTGCATGGTTTGAGTCCTGGACCCAATGGCTTTTAAAACATGCCAGGCATGAGCCAGCAGGTGGCATGGTTATTAAGGCACTAGATTCCCACGTGGCCGACCACAGATCGAATCCCAGACCTAGCCACTTGAAAATCACGGCAGGTACATGCTCATGTGTGCTCAAAATCCCAAAAGGAGAATGGAGAAGGGACTGCAACGTGGCCATCCCCGTTGGTGGTGGCGGGGGGTGATTTTTCACTTTCCCTCACTTGATCTCTGGCACACACCTTATGGTAAAAACTAAAAAACAACAACAAACACCATGTTGGGTCATGTACACGCATGCCCCAAATTCCGAAAGGTGGGAGAGATGGTGATGTTATTACACTGCGATCAAGTCCCATGGGGGCACTTTGTCCCTTTCTCTCTTATGCACAGATGCCATCTGGCAAAGAAAATAAATAAATGAGCAGAAACAAGAAAACAAAACAAAACAAAATCCTTGAGGAGTGAAGTTTAATCATAATTTCTCTTCCTTATTAATATTCTGTGCCAAATTGCATAAGTCCCTTTGGGAGCCTCAGTTTTTCTCGTCTTTGCAATGGACTTAGTACAAGTTCCTACATAGTGTTTTAAATTGTTTAGAAGAAAGTCTGTGGAAATATAAATCCTTAATATGAGCCAAAATAATAAAAATCCTTGAGAAATAAACAAACAAAAAAAATCCCACCCCAAACAATATTTATTCTGATGAGTTGTCAGTCTTCTCAGCAATAATGTGTCACAATTCTGTCTGCTGCAACAGAAGGGAAACAAGCTGCACACACAATACAAAACACGCTTAACTGCTGGAGGGCACAAAAGGTACTGGTAATATCACCTGCATCAAGGCCGTTGTACAATAAGCCAAGCAATGAGATTACAGCTCTTTGTCAACGAGCTCGATGTTTTCAAACTCTGGCCCACTTTCTCTCTTTCTTTCTGTGAGTATCATCCTGTTCTAGTGTCTTGTTGTTGTTGTTGTTGTTTGTTCCCCACCACATATGTTTATTCTGCAGGGAAAGCATGACTTAATCAATACATGGATTTGATACCAGGCTTACAGAATGCAACTGGCTAGTGTATGGCCTTCAGGGGCCCTTCAAAAATAGCCAAGCTGTCCCCTACCCTTCATGATCCATGCTGTGTGATGTTCTCTAAAGCATTAACTCTGAACTGAATTAATGCCTCTTACAGTGCATCAATTCAAGGATAATCCTCACAAAACCTGCTAGATCACCACTCGCTGAGATTCTTCTTCTTTTTTTAAAATTTATTTTTAAAAATTTGCTATAGGGTGCACATAAAAAAAGACAGAGACAGAGAGCGAGAAGGAAATTGAGAAAGCATCCCTCCCTGCAAGGGGATGGCCGCTTTGCAATCCCTTCTCCTCTCAGGATTTGGGGCAGGCATGCACATGCACCTGGTGTGTTTTTCTAGTCACTGGGTCTGGGACTTGAACCATAGTTGGCCATATGGGCTAGAATTGCATAAACCACCATGCTACCTACTAGCTGGCCCATGCTATGATTCTTTAGTGTGACCAAGAAGTATGTTAATATAGATCATGTGCTCTGGACAGAAGAAGAAAGAAAGAAGAAAGCCCCAACAAACCTGGGAGCCCCAATCTTTCTCCACTGAGACCTGCCAGTCGCCCCGGCATATGAAAAATCCCATCCCCTACATGTTAGCAGTCTTGCTTTTGTTCACCTTGACGCACTGAAAAGGAAAGCACAATACAGTCGTTTTAAATAGCAAGCCATGCCACGGAACCTCCCTCTGTACGGGTTTGGCTGAAACATCTGTGGGAAAAGCAGCCACAGAGAATTCAGTGAAACATAAGCAACGAGAAAACCTTTCTATCCTCTTCAATTACTCAAAAACGGGAAAGGAGCATCATTTTCAAAGGAACAAATGCTACACAAGACATGCCCTTTAAATCCTTTTTAAGGTTCTGTGACCTGTGAAACTATCTGCAATATCAGCAGGAGAAAGCCCTTTCCAGAACAAATGCCCATGTTTTATGTGTACTGTATTTGCTAATCATTACTTCATAAGCAAGAGTAGATATACAGCGGGGCTATAAATAATGGCGGGAATGTAAAAGTGAATTGATCTGTCTGGCTATCTAGTAATACTCCTGGCACAAGACCAGTTTTGAATGGCTGCCAACTACCACAGAGCCAGCCAGTGATTTGTCTGGGGGTCCTGCCCTGTCAGGCAGAAAACAGTCTTAAAGCTGAACTCCCACCACTGCTAAGATCCCAGCCACGAGCATTTACTTATTTTTTTAAAGAATTATTTTGATTTAACTGTGTTATTATTTGTTTTAATGTGACCAGAGAAAGACAGAGATAGAGACAGAGAGAGAGACAGAGAGAGAAAGCGAGAAAGCAAGCCAGCAGGTCTGAGACTTGAACTGCAGTCAGCCATGTGAGAGTCCAGCGTCTTTAACCACCACGCCACTTGCCAGCTCCCATGAATATTTCTTACAGGGTCCCTTTTCACCAAATCAGTCCAAAAACCACTTTATTTTTAAAAATTTTTAAAATTATTTATTTTATTTTATTTATTCATTCATTTTTTTTTTTTAATTTGACCAGAGAGAGACAGAGGTTGAGAGTGAGAGAGAGAGGAAGTGAGAAAGGAAGCCACCAGATTCAGGACTCGAACCCTGGTTGGCCATGTGGAAGTGTCTAGTGCCTTAACCACCATGCCACCTGCTGGTCTCCCAAAAACCACTTTAAAAAGCTGTCAGAGAAGAAAGCAAGGAAACAATAGAACCAAACCAAATTTAAGAATGAATAAATACTTTAATAATCTCAACTGGAGGTCATGAGAGAAAAAATACAAAATATACACCGTTGGCCAATCTCAATTATGAAGGAGGCCAGTGAGAGCCAGGGTTTGGTCCCAGCAGTTAAGACAGCTGTGTAGACTTGCCATACACCTTGACCCATCAGAGGCACTGGACTTGACCAAGACTAGCCCCGGGCCTCAGGGAGCAGAGCAGTTGGGACCTCCCTATGGAACGAGCACCTACACAGCTCTGGAAATTCAGCATTGAGTCCAGCAAGTTGGGTCAGCCTCAACACCAAAGCGGTGAGTTCACCTAACAAAGAAGTGGGGTGACTTTGTAGCAAAGCTGACAACTGGAAGTACTTTAACAATCTCCTTTGCAAATGGAGGTGCAATTACGGATTGAGCATCTCCCTCAATTGCTCCCAGGCTCCCGCCTTCACCCGCCCGCTCCCTTCTGCAGCAGTCAGTCTGATTCCAGGTCTGGTGACATGAACCACTTTTCCCTGCGTGTCGACGTGGAAGCATGGCCTGGACAGCACACTCACCTCGGGACGCCTTGCAGGGGTGCAGCCATGTGCCAGTCTGGCACTGTTTCTTGTAATCCCTCAAGGCTGTCTCCCAAGTTCTGTGTAAGAGCAACCCTAGCTCAAAAAAGAAAAAAAAAAAAAAAGAGAGAGAGAGAGAGAGAGAGAGAGAGAGAGAGAGAGAGAGAAATAAAAGAAAAGAAAAAGAAAGACAGAAAGAGAAGAAAATGGAAAGAAAAAAGAAAAAAGAAAATCCCCAAATGAAAAGGAAAG
Source organism: Tupaia tana (assembly GCA_026018925.1). Classification (NCBI taxonomy): domain Eukaryota; kingdom Metazoa; phylum Chordata; class Mammalia; order Scandentia; family Tupaiidae; genus Tupaia; species Tupaia tana. The sequence goes on along the minus strand of JAKSZU010000023.1, from coordinate 35,467,277 downwards.
CAGAAAAAGAGAAAAACAGGCCAAGTCCCATCAAACAACGAGCTCAGTTCCAGCCTTGCTAAGGTGCACTTGATTCATGGGCCTCAGGCAGATCAGGGCTCCGCTGAGTGTTTATTATACATGGGCCACGTCCTTACGAAGAGATAAAGTAACAGAGAGGCTTTCATGGAGATAGAGGGGTGCACCCTGTGAATCAGAAGTTGCTAATTATTTAAGGATTGGCAAGTTGAATTCCTTCAAAGTGATGCGTGTTTATGGCTCAGAGACCACAGAAGGGTGAGGCAGCTGCTTTGTTTGGATATTTTTTCATTTTTTTATTGAATTTCATAAATACCAACCAAATTCAAACAAAACTGATTTAGATTTCACCTCATCACTTAAAATATATTTTGTCGAGTACAGTCTGTGCAGTAATCCTCTGCTATACTTTAATTTGGTTTTAATTTTATAGGCCCTGTTTTAACTGCATATTTCCAGACCTTTATTTCTCTCACAGCTCTTAGCAAAATGGTAGCTCATAAACACAAGCTCTGCTGTATAGACTTTGCATTTCATCCCAAAGTATTTCCTTTTTTATAGCCGTGGTCTTTCCATCTTAGTGCTGTGAGCTTGGGTCACAAATCTCTCTGCTATTCCAGTGTGTGACATCTTCGCTCGTTTGCCGCTGCTCATTAACAAACAATACTGCTGTGAAATTGGTTTAATGACAAAGTAATAAAATTGCTATTCTGCTCACAGATTGCCTGAGGCACTTTGAGCTCCTACAAGGCTTACTGTGGGTGCCAAGATACATTAAGCTGCTTATTCGTAAAAACTGCATCATCCGTTTTTTCACAGGTTTTTTCCCTTTCCTATCCAGCCCTGCTTCTTTTTATCTTCAAATAAAAAGATATATTTGCTTATGTTCTTCCAGGCTGTCAAATTTTTACTTGCATGCATATTTCTGGAAAATGAAAGTATATTTCATTTCTGTTTTTTTTTTTTTTTTTTTTTTGAAAGGTCACTCTGTCCCTACTACAAGGTTGTCCCTGGATGGAACACCCACCGCATACAACATTACAGCTGACTTATTTTCACACGTCATGTAAGTGGGAGCTAGGATCATTCGAACCTAGTAGAGCAAGGGAATAATACTATTTATGGAATGATTTTACCTTTTTATATTAAAAAAAAAAGGGCAAGGTTTAGAGCATCCTTACAATTTTTCTCCTCATATTAAAACTGAGAATTTTACATAAAAACAACCCACACAACTCTGGTAGTGACTACTCACATTAATATTTTATGAATAATAAAATATGTCTGCATTAAAGCAAAAATCTTCAGCAGGCACCTGTTTTCCATAATGAATTACATGTTCTGGGAAAGTAGCCTTTTTCCATTTGTCTAATGCCCATCCAGACCTGAAGATTTACTGCGGCAAGACAATGGGGAAATAACCCAATTGCGGTTTGACAGGTGGGCAGGTCTTGATAATTATGGCCAGACATCTTAACACTGTGCAACTGATGTAAATAAACATCCAAAGCACAGATCAATATTGCTTTCCTACTTTTGCATTTTGAACAACACATGCTAGCAATTTACATCCTTTCTCTCTTTCTGGCTGATTGGAAAGGCTGCATTCATTTAAACACATTGCATGCATACACACACTCCACATTTTTCATTTAAAAGTATTCAATACACCCCAACAGCCAGGACTGTACTTTATAATCACATTACAGTCACCTGCTGGTATATTTCTATTAATTATGTAAACTGATATTTCAAGAGCTCCAAAAAACATCTGAACAGGCCATTTGGAATACCTGCAATACCTGGATAATAAATGAAAGGAAACACAAACCAGGTTGGCAAAAAAATATGAACTGTCAAGCATGTGGGCATCTTTTCTTCCTATCTATGCATGTGGCATTCTTTACAATTTCATGAACTGTAGGTGCTTCCTCTTCTATATGCATCTGACCTCATAAATCTCAGGAACTGGAGATTTTATTACAGCAGCCAAAAGATTTGCAAGGCCTACCAATCCTGCTGAGAGGCTCCCCCCTGAAGATAAGAGAGCGTCTGATGGGGCATGAGGGTGAACCAGAGGCACAGAAATAAGCTGCATGAGGGAGCAAGGTGAACCACGTCAACCGGGGGAGCCAGGCCAAGCACCTGAGAAAAAGGGCGAGACTGGGCAGAAGGAAAAGAAAGGAGGAAAGGCACTGATTGTGAAATAAGGTGAAAGAAAAAAAGACGCCACATGCAAAATGGGATTACACAAAATCACATCTAGATAGTTCCTTCTAATCTCCCAAGTCTATTAAGCTTTGAGAGGATGTTGGGTACCATTTCAGGAGCCCAGTATGAGTTTATTAGATGTGTTGATTTTCTCATGCATATTGATGTTAACATTACTTTTTTCTTTTTAAAAAATCTTTAAGAAGTGTGGCAGTGACAGGGATGAAAAACATGTTTTATGATTTAATATAAAATAGGCCCAACCACATTGGTTCAGTTGGAGGGCCCTGCTGTGCAAAACTAGAGCCACACAGGAGGCCTGGGCTTAGATCCGTGATTGACCTGAACACACTTGAGATACTCGCATGTGCCTGTGGTCCTGGCTTGGGGAGGATCATGGTGTGGCATGATCCTCCCCTGTCAAAGATGTCTCTCTCGGGAACCAGCAGTTGGTGTAATGGCTATGTCGCTGGACTCCCACGTAGTTGACCGTGGTTCGCGTCCTGGAACCGGTGGCTTAAAACTCACGCCGGGCGCGTGTGCGTGCGTGCCCAAGATCCCGAGAGGAGAATGGAGGAGAAGGGATTGTGGCGAGACCAACCCCCAGGGGGTGATTTCTCCCTTTCTGTCTCTATGTCTCTCTCTGTCTGTCTGGCGAGCGCACGCGCCCTATAGCGAAAACCTCTCAAAAAAAAAAAAAAAGATGTCTCTCTCTCTCTCTCTTTCAAAGAAATAAATTTATTTAACAATATAAGAAACAATGGACTATAGAGGAAGTAACCAAGAAGGCTCTCTCAGAGATGTACTGTTAATTTAAGTCTCTGAAAATAATACCTTACCCTTGTTTACATGTGTCAAGATGCTTATAAGTCTTTCTCTTCCTTCCTTCCTTCCTCCCTTCCTTCCTTCCTTCCTTCCTTCCTTCCTTCTTTCTTTCCTTCCCTCCTTCCTTCCTTCCTTCCTTCCTTCCTTCCTTCCTTCCTTCCTTCCTTTCCTTCCTTTCCTTCCTTTCCTTCCTCCCTTCCTCCCTTCCTCCCTTCCTCCCTTCCTCCCTTCCTCCCTTCCTCCCTTCCTTCCTTCCTTCCTTCCTTCCTTCCTTCCTTCCTTCCTTCTTTCTTTCTTTTATTGCCAGAGAGCATGTGGACTCACCAGAGGATGAGAGAAAGAGAGAGGTCACATGCAATCCTTTTTCTACATTTCTCCTTCCCGTTAGAATTTTGGGCATGCATGCACATATGCCTGCATATTTTTCAAGCCACCAGGGCTGTGATTTGAACCACTGTTGGCCATGTGGGATCTGGCTACCAATGCACAGTGCGTAAGCAATATGCTATGGAGCCAGTATTTACATAATTCTTTTCCTTTTCTTATTTTGCCATATAGTGCATGTGCTCACCAGAGAGAAAGGGGGAGGAGGAGCGAGAGGGAGGAAGTGCCCTTCGATGAGATGTGGTCACACTGCAATTCCTTCTCCTCCATCTCCCCATCCGGTCAGGATTCGGGGAACATATACATGTGACTGGTGTGTTTTCCAAACCACCAGGACAGTAATCTGAATCGGGTGGTCAGCAATGTGGGATCCAGCTCCTTAACGACCAGGTCACAGGGCTGGTCCCCATAAGTCATTTTCTTTATACAAAGAAGCCTGCACAGCTCAATGGTATAGTTCATAAAGACAGAGATATTTAATTTTCAATGTCTGACAAAAATCATAGATAAACAAGGCGTAGAGGAAGAAAAAACTATTGCTGAAAAAAATAAGAGTTGGTAACGATTTCTGGTTATCACGACCATTTGGCCATGACACTAGCCACCTCATTCAGAAGCCATAAAGTATTCTAATTACTGGAGACATTTCTTTGTCTTTAATGTGTGAATGTCTCTCAAAATAATCTGTCATCTAAAGCATTAAAAAATCTTATGAAAAATAAAAATTACACATAGAAGCACGAGGAACTATTTGTACAAGGAGAGTAGGAAATTCCTGAAATTCACTCTCTGTGCTACCTGGTAATTAATGATGTTTATTAGCTTCTCACCATATGCAGAAAAATGCACAAGGGTTTTTTTTAATGACTAGAAAGAGAACATGCAATATATAACAACAATGCAGACAACAGTAACAAGCATCTCTTTCTGGAACTCCTATTAAATGTTATAGGTATCAGAATAACATTCTGAATCAAAAACATTGTCTCTGTTTGACAGATGAGCAAACTGAGGCTCCAAGTTCAGATCCAAATAGATAGTTAGTTGAGATCACATGCAAACTCAAGTCCTCTTGTTCCAAACCGTGTCCTTTCTACTCTATCGCTCTGTAAGTAGTGTCTTCCCATGAAGGAACAAGTACTCATGTGTGTGCAGGCAAACCACGATAGTATCTTGATTCTTCTAGAGAGCCTTTTAGATAGATAGAAATTAGAAAAGATATGACTCTTTTTTAAGAAGACTCTTCTGGGGATCAGCAGAGGGCATAACGATTACATTGCTGGACTCCCACATAGTCAACCGTGGTTCAAATCCTGGACCTGGCAGCTTAAAACTCACACTGGGTGCATGTGTGTGCATGCCCAAGATTTCTAGAGGAGAATGGAAAAGAAGGGGGTTGCAGCATGGCCATTCACCCTGGGCGTGATTTCTTGCTTTCTGTCTCTCTGTCTCTGGCGAATGCACACATCCTCTAGCAAAAATCTCCCTCCAAAAAAAAAAGTAATTAATTAAAGGAGGGGGCTGGCAGGTGGCGTGATGGTTAAGGGAACTGGACTCCCACATGGCTGACTGCGATTAGGGTCCTGGACCTGGCAGTTTTCTTTCTCAGTTTCCCTTTCTTTCTCTTTCTCACTCTGTCCCTCTCTGGTCAAATTTAAGTAAAGTTAAAATTAAAAATAAAGGAGACTCTTTGGAGGAGAAGTTAGGTAATACATACTTTTAAAATATAATTTACATGAGTATTTTTAGTCAAAGTCATGATTTATCACAGTCAATACTGTTGTGCTTGACTTGGTTAGAACCAATTAAAAATAGCGTTTTCTACCTTCCTACTGTGGGCCATCTCCTGTATTCTGTGTGGCCAAGAACGGCACCATTGACCCTGGTAAGCTTTGGGAAAACGAATGCATTGCTTAAAAAGGGAGATTAAGGGGCCAGCAGATGCGTGGTGGTTAAGGGTGCTAGACTCCCACATGGCCAACTATGGTTTGGGTCCCAGATTTGGTGGCTTGCTTTCTCATTTTCCATCTCTCTCTCTGTCCCTCTCTGGTCACATTAAAATAAATAAATAAAACAAATAAAATTAAATAAAATAATTATTTAAAAGAAAAGGGATTTAAAAAAAAAAAGAAGGAAAAGGAAAGAAAAGAAAAGAAACGAAAAGAAAAGAAAAGAAAAGGGGGCTGGACACGATGTTCTGCAAGGCTGACACCATGGGAAGATTCTGGGTTCACATCTGGAGAGCTCCCTGAGCATCCCAGGCACATATGTGCCCACAGTATGGTTAAAGGCCAGGATGAACTGTGATGTTGAGACTGTTAGGATGTTATCTCTTTGTCTCTCTCTCTCTCATGGGAAAAAAAGTGAATATTTTAAAGAGAAAAATGTATAGCTCCTGCCTGAATGATCATAGATTATTCTACTATACACATTATTAATACAAAAACGAATATTAACTAGTTATATAATTTGCCTGTTCACCTCCGTACACTAGAAACTCCCCGAGGGCAGTGATTCTGACGCTGAGTCGCTACTGTTTCTCTATGACCTGGCACTATAGTGTTTGTTACCTGACATACTACCAGGTCAGATATTCATATCAACGCAAGGAAACAGATAAAGAGGCCTCTCAGCTTACAGACACTTCACTTCCACAGATCTCATCCTTTTCTACAGCTGAATTTCACTGCAGTGGGTCAGCAGGATGGGGTAGAAGGTGGGGAGGAACCAGAAGGGGATCCTGAGAGGGCCCCTTCTAAAGAGCAAGACACAAAGCTCTGGCTCAGTGATCTGCTCCCACCTGTGGAGTAAGGTATTTACACGTCCTAGGATGTGCAGAGTTTTTCCTCCAAGTTTTCATTTTATTTTCTCTTCCAATTACATGGACAGGAGACTTGTTTCCAACATTTGGAGAAGAAATTCAGATGGGAGTATTTTATGTAGGCTTTTGTGGGTGTACTTGGGCCTCTGTGCAAAATTTTAACATAGAAGTTGAGGGAAAATATGCTCCAAGTGCTAAACAGCTAATATGTTAATTTTATCCCTTTGTCATTTACATTAATTTCGAACTAGAAGCTCCATGAATGTAGAGATCTTTGTCATCCCACCCCTGAGTAGATAAAATGGAGAAATAGCACAGTTCCTGGCACCATGACAAAGTACTCTGGGTAATGGTGAGTGCTCAATAAACACTTTTGGACAGAACAATTATGTGGTTTTGGAGGAGGAAGCAAATGTATTCCCCCAATTTTTTTTAAACAATTATTTTATTCAATGTTATTTATTTAAAATTGACCAGAGAGGGACAGAGGGAGAGAGAGAGCAAGAGAGATGGAAAGTGAGAAAGCAAGCCGCCAGGTCCAGAACTCAAACTGTGGTAGGTCACGTGGGATTCCAGCGCCGTTAACCACCATGCCACCTGCCGGCCCCATATTTCCCCAATTATATTCTATACGGACTAAGATTAGGATACATTTAGATTTTCTAAACATACTCCAATTGATGATAGAGGTGACAACTTAGCAGAATACTGGCTGGCAGGAAGATGTCAGTAAAGGATTACAATTTACCTACAGAGAATACACTACAGAGATAACCAGAGGTAATTGTACAGGAATTGCTGTATAAAACATCAAAGTTACCTAGAGATACAAAGGAACTACCAAGGTGTCAAGAACTCCCAGTGACACCAGGTGTCATGAAGACTGACAAGGATCACTAAATCATGAGGAAAGGCACAACTGAAGGCTCTTCTATCAGGCATATAAGCTGCAAGGAGGTCGACAAGATGCAAACACATATGTTTAAAGACCGTCATTTGAGCTTGGTGGTGGTGCAACGATAATGCAATTAAACCACCTGGGAAGCATCCTTGGTTACTGTCCTGGGATCCCCCTGGGCACACTGGGCAGCTGGAGTGACCTTGATCCAGGCAGGTTGAGATTAAGGGTTGATCACAGTGTGAGGCACCTGATGGGGTGCCTCTACCTTTCTTTCAGAATAAATAGATGCATTATTATTTTTTTTAAAAGATCCTTTTTGCTGTTGTTGTTTTTAAGGTTTTTGTCATAGGGCACATGTATTAGCCAGAGAGAGAGAGAAAGAGAGACACAGAGAAAGGGAAAGTAAGGAATTCACCCCCACCCGGGGGGTGGGGAGATGGTCACGCCACAATCCCTTCATTGTTCTTTAGGGGTTTTGGTTGTGCATGTACACACACTGGCATGATTTTTAAGCTCTGGATTTGGGACTCAAACTGCAGTTTACAATGTGGGAGTCCAACACCTATCATTCTTTCTTTTTTTAAGAATTATTTTTATTTAATTTTATTTATTCATTTTTCTTTAATTTGACCAGAGAGAGACAGAGAGACAGAGAGAGAGAGAGAGAGATGGAAAGTGAGAAAGCAAGCCACCAGTCCGGGACATGAATCATGGTCAGCCATGTGGAAGAGTCTAGTGCCTTAACCACCATGCCACCTGCTGGCCCCCACTTATCTTTCTACAGATAGGTGGACAGATAAACAAATTAATAGACAGATAGGGAGATAATCTGACATTTCACAAAACAGCACCCTAACCACCACACCACCTGCCGCCCACCCCAAAGATCCTTGTTTTATGTGTTATTGCTTGTGTCTTGTTCTCACGTCCTCTGTCTCTAAGTTTTTAAATTTATTCTGTTCAGCTCTCCTTCCCTCAGCCTTTGTGGTTATATTTTGCAGAAAAAGTGGCCATCAAAATAATTTTAAAATTATTTCTGAATCATAAGAAAAGGAAATGAGGGAGGCCAGTATTGATTAAGGCACTAGATTCCCACATGGCTGGCCATAGTTTGAGCCCTGGACCTGGTGGCTTGCTTTCTCACTTTCCCTTTCTCTCTCTCTCTGGTCAAATTATAAAATAATAAATAACAATTTAAACTTAAATAAATAATTCTTTAAAGAGAAAAGGAAATGATAAAAATATAATAACTTGCTGGATACTGTACAGCAGCAACCAAATACTCTGAGAGGCTGACCTACATGTGGCAAAGTTCTGGGTTCACACACGAAGGCCTCCCTGGGCATAGCTGAGGTGCCTTTGCTCATGATCTGTGGGAAGCAGAGCAAGGGGTGGATCATGGTGTGGAAGACCCTGTTGGAATTGCTCTCTCTGTTTCTCTCACCCATGGAAGAAAGACAGAAACTTTAAAAAGCAAAAGTAAAAAAGAAAACATTACAAAAGATTTGCTAAAATATACTATTTAGAAAAATGATACCAGCATGATCTTGTTAAGGAAGAGGAAAGATATGAGAGTAATCCTGGATTAAGGTCGCTGGCTTTAAATGTAAATATTTACATATTGCTCATGTATGCTCATCCTATGTGTGCATACCTTTCTGTAAGTGCAAACACAGTATGTTTATCTGTAACATTACATAGCACGCAAAGACTATAAGTGAAATCAGATCCTTCTTTGTGGGTTTGACATTATTTTTTATCATCCAGTTTCTACCACTCTGAAATAAATTATGTGGTTCAAAAGTTGCCTGAGTTAGCCTACTGCCAACGGTGAGCATCGACACAGCAGATAAGTGATTTCCTTCACACTCCCGAGTCTCCACATTTTTTTCTGTATTGGTTCAGCCCATTCTTAATGACTATGTTTAAAAACATTTCTAAGAATTTTCCTTTCACTAGTTTTGATAGATTCCCCGACTTCATTCCAATAAAGGGAATATAACTCATCTTAGTTAAAGTAATTGTCGTGAAGGACAGTCAAATGATTAAAATTTGTCATCAGCCAAGAGAAGAGAAAAGGAAAAAAGGCTTATAGCAGCAAACTCAATACATCACAGGGAAGATAAACAAACAGTTAACATAAAGAAAATAAATGCTGTTTGCTACAAAACAGTACAACCTTTATGCAGGCACTGTATCTGAGACTGATGTTCCTTCAAGAAAATGAAGGATTTCTGCTATGAAAGCAGTTCTCTCACTAAAAATTCTAATCGGAGCAAAGCTATTGTGTTGTAATTTTTAAAATAGAAAATAGAATAAAACAGAAGTTTTGTTTAAAATAATAACAACGGGGTCTTTATAACAAAAAAACAAAATTGAAAAAATGTTGATACTTGCTTTCTAGTAGTCTGGAAGCCCTTCTATTTCCTGAGACCATGTGACATTGTTAAACAATTGCAACAACAATGACAACTAAGAAAGTGCCCCGGAAACCAGAAAAACGCATTTGGGGTTGGGCCTATGCATCACAGAACAGAATCAATCTTCCTAATTAACGGCAAATTAGCAATCCCAAAATGAGTGGGATCAACCTGTCTTCACTGGCCAAGAATCATGCTAAGTACAGAGCTTCCTCTAAGTGCCTCTAAATTACATTTATGCCCATATAAAGTAACATTCTTTTAATCTAATACTACATTAGTGTCACTGTTCTTGAAGTTATTACACCGTTTAAAATTTCTACAGATAGGTGGACAGATAAACAAATTAATAGACAGATATGCAGATAATCAGACATTTCACAAAACAGGGCACTAAGGTAGCTGCAAATCATCCAAAGGCATTGTCCTGGATCCTTATTAGCATAAAGCTCACTAAGGAAGAAAAGTTTATGTGGAATAGCAATATTCTTTAAGGTCTAATGGCTATTTAGACATGTATAATATATTTTTAAAAACAGAAATAAACGTTAAGAAGAGTCACCATTCAAAAGAGACCAATTATAGCCAAAGCAGACTTAATGGCTAATGACTGAAACAGGGTTTTGTTCAAATTGATGTGCTATTGGGTGGTGCCATGTTGGTGTCTTAAGCCATTCTACATGTCTAATGCGGTAGACACTGATGAGAGATGCCATGTTGCATGACTCTGAGGGCACCCAGTACAGTGTTGTCTGTATTCATAATGCCCCCTGAGGGGGTGCAACGTCACTGCATCATACAGAACAAACCAAAAGGTATGGCTCGGGATTTTTATGAATTTAAAATCCAATAAAATGAGAACCATCTGTTGCCATTTTAAAAATTCAATTAATTTGAAATTCAACTACAAACAAAAGGAGGAACAGTGATTATGGTCTTTTTTTAAGGTTGGTTAACATATTTCCACCAAACTTATTAGAGGAGAAAGTTTCTTTGTTGTTGTTGTTTGCGTTTGCTCATTTGTTTCTGAGTTTCATCCTTAGGAAGTTGATGGAAGGTCTTAAGATGGTAGGCAACCTTGTACGTGTAACCAGTATGTGTACATATTCCTCTGGGGGGTATATGGGTTCATTCCATTATCAGAGAAGTCCATTTCCCAGCAAAGGTTCAAAACTAGGTTATTACAGTCCATTGCTAAATGGAAATCGAAGATTCCCATTCAGTTCTGGGTTAGTAGCCAAAAAAACGAGCAGGAGACAAGAATTTGTAATCTATTACTAGGGAGACAATATTTAAAACTTGGAAAAATTTGTTCTTCCAAGTACTAGACCTTGACTGAGGAACAAAGTGAGTAAATAACTTAGCCCTCTAAAATTTCTCACATGTAGACCATTAGTCTGATATGGAATAAAAGCTATTTTGAGTTCCCTTTCTTCATCACCACCAATAATGGGCCCTTCCAGGAACAGACTTGAGGAGGCTGATCCGGGTCAGGATAGTCTTACTCCAGACTGAATCTGCTGGCCATCAAGTCCAATATGGGCTGCTTATGAGAATCAGATGGCTAGCTTAAGTTCCCTCTTGAGCAGGTAGGAACTTGGCCTCAGAGAAATACAGTTTTTCACAGGGTTGTGGTTTAGAAGAAAGCCCTAAAACCTAGATGGTCCCTACTGACAGGGACAAGTCCAATCTGGATCTCTACTTGTCTGTCTGTCTACCTACCTACCTACTACCTGATGGAGTAGAAATGTAGCTAGTCCCTTAGGAAAAAGAACATCTACTCCTACATCATGAAATTCTTTATTTCCTCCATCAAGCCATCTTCTATTTTTCTATGACCTGTATGGTTTAGAGTCCAGTTTTAGAAATTGATCTCTCAGAAAGAGATCCTTTTAATGAACTCCAGACTCTAGTGCCAAGTATTCTTCTTCCCATTTGTTTACATTTATGTGTTGATGTGTGTGTGTGTGTGTGTGTGTGCGTGCGTGTGTGTGTACATGTGTGTGTGGAGGGGCAGGTGGAAGTGATTGAAGGAAAAAAGGAGTTAAGAAAAGTGGAGACACACATCTTCAATTTATTTAGAAAGGATCAACAGTGAAATCCCACTACCTATGAATGTGACATTTCGTATGTCAATATGGGAACCAAGTATTCTAATGCGCTGTTGAATTCGGTATGTCTTTTGAGAAGCCTTTGGGAAAATCACTTTAACTTATGCCTCGGTTTACTTCTCTGTCCAGATAAACTAAGAATAATTGACTCACGACAGTGTGGAGAAACGAATTACTTCTGGTACTCTTACAATTGGTACCATATACATGGTGATGACTATTAAATGGTTGTCACTGTCACCTCTGCCTCAAAGTGAACCTTGTGTCTAACACTTCCTTTATTTTTCAAACTTCCTTTTTTTAATGTTAGTAAAATATTTGTCAGCTATGTATATCACATAAATACATTAGGGCATACACGCTAACGTTTTCTTTTGATTTTAACAATGTGCATACTATTGGTAACGAATATTGAAAGAAATACAATGCGTAAGTAGATTTTACACCACATTAGAGTTGTCCAATTTCTCATGTTTAAAATTTTTCTGCATGACTAGAGCCAGGAAGAAATACATGCCAGCATAATTATATGAACAGTTGAAATTTAAACATATTGAAAAGGAGAAGAGAACATGTCCACCCATTTGGTTTTATCTCCCCCCTCCTCCCCCCCCCCCCCCCCCCCCCCCCCCGCCCATAACAATTCCAAAGATGAGTAATTTCTTTTCATAGAGTCAAGCTGAAGGCACAAAGCTTTAACATTCAAAGAAAGGAGGTAGGGGGGAAAGAAGCTTTTTTAAGTACTGTGCAAATCAATACACAAAAAAATCTCAAGATGATAGTTTAATTAAAACGTGCACAAGGTAATTTATCAGCCTCTTCCCTTGGTGTACTAGCCTCTAGAATTTGCCTTCTGCTTTCTGATCCCTGATGGTTTTAACTCGAAGGCATTTAAAATATCTCTCAACCGGCACCTTTCCACTTAGCTTACATTCCTTGTTTTTCTTTATAAACAAGAAATTGTACTGGCTTTGTGATGTTTGTTATGCTTCATGCTTTTTCATCTCCTGTATGAGCTTTGCCTAGCATGAAATGCTGTCATGCAGTGAAATTTACCTGAGAGCAAGGGGAGGAAAAAACATCTTCCAAGTGTATTTGGTTACAAGTTCATAGCCAGCTAAATCACCAGCAATTTTATGCTACTGCTTATTTCAATTTAAATGTTTGTAAAAATACATATAAAAATAAAATAACCACTCCCACAGCCATCAAAATGAAAAATCTGCTTAGATTAGAATATACTGTAAGTTGCTTTAAACTACCATGTGAGAATCTTAATATTATTCAATTCCTATTATGTCGTGTTCAAGGGATACCTTGGCAGGGACATAAAGCTACTGAACCCTTGGCTCCTTAATAGTTTGACTCCCATTGTAATTGCTTTGTTCACTGGCTGCCCTGGGTCTTCATAATTGGTTAGAGTGCAAGGTCACAGATTCAGTATGGTAGTGGCTCCCACTCTTAGCTGGTTGTTAAGTCCTTAATGGTAGCTTTGTTTCAGTTAGTATCATCTTTTTCAGATGCAGAAACTCTTCTTTTTATTAAATAATTCAGGTAAGTGGCCTATAATGTTTCTGCTCAACCTCCTACCCCCAACCTCTGCATACAGTAATTTTCCATTAAAAAGTCACCCAGCAACAAATTCAGCCCAAACCCAAGTCCAAAGAGTTTTCTAAAGACCTCTTAAGGTTCCTTACATGTTTTGATTTTTGTATTACATGAACCTATTTAGATCAATAGTATAAATACTTCATTTAATAACATTTACCGAAATCATAAGAATTGTAATGTTAGCTCATTACTTAAATTTTCCTGCTTGTGAATATAATAACATAATAATTAGGAAGAGAGAGCTTTGATTTTTCTTAAAACTAAGGTCAAAATAGCACCATGAAATGGTGCTATATTAAATATAGAAAAGAAACAATTTGATATAATCAAGATATGAGAGATCTTCAAAAATTTCATGGAAAATGCATGTCACAAAAAATAGATTTCCAAAAATGTTTTGCACTGAATTAAACTAATACTTTAATTCAATTTTGAACTCTCCTCCTACTCCTGTTCTGTATTTTTTTTTCTTTCTGAGATAATCTAATAACTGAAAAAAAAGAATTTTGGAGGCAGAGTGTGATATATTAGAAATAGTTTTAAATCCAAGGATTAATCTGTTTGACTTTTGGCTTCATCTCTACCTTGTTGGGTGGCTCTCAGGAAATCATTTTCCCTCTCTTAACTTCATTTTTTTGGTAAAACAAGAGTTTTAAGTTAGATTATCCATAAGTCCATTTCTGTTTATAATTTAGGTCATTTAAATGATCTAATAGTTAGCTCAACTAAGAGTTGCATTTTATTAGTAACGGTCTAGGATTGACATTTTAAATTCCCTATTACTTTGAAATAAAGTATTAGTATCACTGAACAGTTTTTTCTAGTCAGAGAAGACCCTTTGGGATGATATATTGATAGAAACACCAAATTGCAATTCATCAGGTCTGCATTTTTCCAGTGAATATTATCAATAGATGAGTGTCTGTTATAATTTACGCGACACTAATGGTAGGTACCCAGAAGCTTGACAGCAAATTGACCAAGTTTCTACCCTCAAAGAGTGGGAGGTGTATGTTTTTTTTAACGGAATAAAACTTTCACAGTTTTTTTTTTTTTTTTCAGTTTCAATAAAGTTGATAGTAAACAATTGTGTCTCCTTCCCTATGCACGAGCTTATAAAAAGTAAGTGCAATTGAGTCTTGGTAGGTATGTGTTCCAGGGAACCATGGGAGAGATTTGTTATAAAATCTAGCTCTACCATAGTCATGATTTCATTGACTGTGTTTGATACTGTATTAAATGCCCTCCTTTAAATAAAAATTTAAGAGTCACAAAATAACATATTCTCATAAAATGACTCAACCTGTCATACTATTCCTTTTTGTTATGAATGCCCACTTTTCTGAAGAAATTATAACATTTTCATGTATTACTTCAAATATAATTAAGACTGGATGGATAACAAGGATGATTCATTCCTTGCATTCAAGAGGAAATATAATTGTTTCAGAAATGTTCAAACTCAATGAAAAGTGGGTTTTTTGAGATTCTAAGGTTTATCTGTACTAGTAGTAAGCAATAAGAAGAACTATGGGACTGGCAGGTGGTGTGGTGGTTAAGGCGCTGGACACTCCCATATGGCTGACCATGGTTTGAAACCTGGATCTGGTGGCTTGCTTTCTCACTTTCCCTCTCTCTTTCTCTGTGTATCTCTCTGGTCAAATTAGAATAAAATGAAAGAATGAATAAAAGTAAATAAATCATTCTTTAAAAAAAAAAAACTTGACAAGAAATATGCTTATATTTGAAAGAATTCTTGATCAAGATGAACTCTGGCATAACAACATGTCAATAGACACAGTGAACAAGCATCCCGTGAAAGAGATCCTTAGGAAAGAGGTTCCTCGGTGACAAACTGGCTTCAGAGACTAGAGAGCCTTATAGCAAAGCCAAGTATTTCGAGGGGAGAATGGCTGGGAAAAGGGGAAGTGAAAGACTTGTTGCTTAAATTATGTTTTGAGGTCAGATGCCATGGTGGTGATAGACCACAAATGTCCCACGGATTTAAATATTTACATAGCTTAGTTAGCACTACCTATAGGTTCCCAACTTTACTCCTCTCTCGTGTTGTCAAGAATTGACAAAATAGACAACTGGTTCCCAGAATGTCAGTGTCTAGAGTCAGTTTAATACAACCTGGATAGATAAAGGTGACTGTTTGGGGTGGGAAATAATTTGATTTGCCATCTCAGTGACTCCAAATTCAATAGCTTTTTGTGGAACTCTACATGTAACTTTGACTTGATGTGAACATTCTTTTGCCCTTATGAATAGGGGCATCTGTTTTGAAAGAAGGCATTTAAGGAATAGGATCTCAAAATGATCAAGACAAGGCCCTGTGCCTAGTTTCGACATAAAAGCTAAATAAGATACACTTTTCATAAGATGGAATTTCATTTTTCTCTAGTGCTGCCTTTTAAAAATTTATAAATTGCTATGAAAGTGACAAGCCCAAAAGTGTATGAATGGTCACTGTTGAAGCAAATTACTTTGGAGTGGTATTCACCCACAGCAAAAGGTCCACACTCTCCCCAGCCAGATCAACAACACGCCATTAGGAACAGTGTTTTGTTTTATTGCTGACCTGCTAGGGAGTAAGAGGCCAAGGAATTTCACAAAAAGAAAAAAAGTGTCATGATGCAATTTCACACTTTTACAAGATTTTTAACTTTCTCAACTATGGAAAACTGTGGGATGTCTGTTTGAATTAAAACTTTAATGATATAAAAAGATTATCCCCTGGGCCAGCCTGGGGCTTAGTGGTTAAAGGAGCTGGATTCCACATGGCTGCTGTAGTTGGAATCCTGACCCCAGTGGTCTGAAAGATGCACTAGGTGCATGCGTGCATATACCGAGTCTGACAGTATGGAGAGATGGAGGAGAGAGGATTGAGGCATGACTGTATCCCATTGGAGGGTGCTTTTCCCTCTTTCTTTCTGTCTCTTTCTCGCTGTCTGTACTCTTTGGCCTTGAAGAAGTTTGTCCTTTATCATCCTGTCTAAACATGGAAGAAGAAAGATGACGTCTTTACTTAGCCTCCTATTCCATTTTTACAAATAACTTTGTGTTTTAAATGGATGTGAAACATCTCTCCCCTCACCTTCGTTGATCTTCCAACTAGAGTTTTTTTTTTTTTTTTTTTTTTTGGAGAGGTTTTTGCTATAGGGCCAGTGTGCTCATCGGAAAGACAGACAGACAGACAGAAAGTGAGAGATCACCCCCTGGGGGGATGGCCATGCCACAATCCCCTCTCCTCCATTATCCTCTCAGGATCTTGGGCACACATGCACACGCGCCCAGCGTGAGTTTAAGCCACCAGGTCCAGGATTTGAACTGTGGTTGACTACATGGGAGTCCGTGACATAGCTATTACACTAACTGCTAGTCCAACTAGAGATTTTAAACAATGTATTGAAACCTTGCTCTCTATAGCTTTCTGCCTTAGGAAGCACACTACTATATATCTGGTGTGGTGCTATTCAGTCCCTTTGAAATAATGATAATCGACGTGGACTTGCCCCTAAACTCTTCCTGGTGTCCTCTGTCACCAAAGCCTCCTCTCTTCTGGACAGCTCATCTGCTCCCAGGGCCTTGAATAACATCTGTACCCTCAGATCTACCTTTTCCTCCCCTTATGCAGTCCCACAGTGCTTCCTGTTATTCTGACCTTCAGGGATCATCTCTATTTTATGCTATCTATTGTGAAAACAAAATCGTCTTCCCAGAGAAACCATCAGGTCCCACTCAAATCTGCTGTCTTTGTGGAAAGAATCCCCAAGCCCTGCTCCCCAAGGCACAGAGCCCAGAGTTGTTGTAACTCCTTTTACTATTCTCACCCCATGCTGAATTAGTCACCAAATCCTGCCACCGTTTTTAACAATAGAGAGAAAATCGGTTTCTTTTTCTTCATTTTAATAGCTAAATGCCTGATTCAGGTTCTGTTTAAGTCACCAATAGTCTCCTATGACTGGTCTCTCCATCTCTTCTAATCAATTCAAGATACAATGGTTAAGATCGTTTTTTCATCTCACTTGCTTTGACTAGATTTTTTTTTTTTCAGTTCACAGGCTTAGAATCATAAAATAACAGAATTTTAAAGCTAAAAAGGACCTTAAAAATCACCCAGCCCCCTTTCTTTTATGGATGAGGGAATACATACTGAGAAAAGCTAAATTGCCCAAGATCACACAAATTGTCTGAGCTGGAATTAGACTCAAGCTGCCAATGTCCTGTTCGGTCCCTCTCACACACCACACTGCATCAGCCTTTGTCTAAACACTGAACCTTCCTCCATGCTGTTCCTGCTGCAGTAACCCTGAGGCATGGGCTGTCGGTCTCTCACTGTTCCTCAGGCACTTGCAAAATGCTTTTTCTCTAGTCAAGGAGAGTTGGTTTCCTCCCAGGCTCCTTTACTCACTGTCCCTACTTTCGTGTTCTCTCACACTATTCTATCCGACTACTAAAACAGTTCCTTCCTCTGATTCAAACTAACTTCAAATCTAATCTCCTCTAAGAAATGGCAACTTAATAGTCACCCTCTTACCTCAATAATTGGCTCTCATGTGTATTTTCTTCCCTAGCCTTCTGTTCAGCTCATTTGAATTTAATTCAGTGAAAAGTTAGGAGTACCTACTAAGGGCTAAGTGCTGTGGTTCTGAATAATCTCTTTGGTCACTTCAAAGCAGAAAACTAAATTCCAAACCAGTTCAGAAATTATTTCAGACTGTCTACTAGTTTGGAGACATAGTCCGAGATCAGGACTCTCACTCACATAGCACGACCTAATTTTATTCTGTTGTCATATCTAGAAGAATCATTTTCTCTCTGGATCCATTTTGGTCTATTTTTTTTTTTTTTTTTTTTAGAGGTTTTTCGCTATAGGGCGCGTGCGCTCGCCAGACAGACAGAGAGAGACATAGAGACAGAAAGCGAGAAATCACCCCCCAGGGGGGATGGTCTATTCTCCTCTTGGGATCTTGGGCACGCACGCACACGTAGTTGTAAGCCACCGGGTCCGAGACGTGAACCGCGGTCGACTACGTGGGAGTCCAGCGACATAGCCATTACGCTAACTGCTGGTTCCCCCATTTTGGTCTATTTTGTAAGTATTGCTATCAGGCTATGGAAGAGTTTGTAGGAAGGTCTAGCAATGAAGGCTCTCATTAATTTTTTCTATGTTAAGGAGTTACTGGCATTATTGGGAAAATCATATTATTTCCATGCAATGCCAGTTTTTTCACGAAATCTTACCTTTTTGTCCTCAGAACAGATACAGCTTATTATAACATACAAGGGGCTTCCCACAATTGTTTAATAAAATTGTGTAATTAGAAGCATTACTTAAAATTACGGGCCAGTCGGTGGACTGGTGGTTAAGGAGGCTAGATCCACATATGGCCAACTGTGCTGTTCGAGTCTTGGACCTGGCGGCCTCAAACACTTGCCAGGCGCATGTGTATGCATGCCCCAAATCCTAATAGGAGAACGGAGGAGAAAGGATTGCAGTGTGGCCATTATTCCCCTGGGGGGAGGAGGCTGTTTTCTCACTTTTGCTCTCTCTCTGGTGAGTATGCACACACTCTAGCAAGTTAAAAAACACAATTCAAGTAAAAATTTTTAAAAGCATTATCTAAAATTTGTGAACTACTGCCTGGGGCTGGACATTTTTTTTTATATAGTATAAAGATTTTTCTGTTGTAATGGAATTGGACTTATTCATAATATCTGAAATTCTGAATCCACTTCATCATTGGCCTGATGGTAAATTGGCAGACATTATTTATTTAGGACATGGGACACGCACGTTTTTCCTTCAGAGACCAAATTATTGACAATTCCTTAATTAATCTAGGAGAAGACAAATTGAGATAGCAGGATACTAGTTCCTGCTGATAATCTGAAAACATAGCACTCTTACAACACAACTAATGCTCAATCCCCTAGGGATGTAGCATCCTGCAAATGTTACCCTAAGTGAGAGCTACAGAGTACTTGTCACTGTCATGGAACCAAAGTATGAATCTGACTTATCTGTAGAGCTTTAGAACTGGGGTCTTCTTTTAAGTCTGTGGGTTATGGCCCCATTTCCAGAAAAATCTATCCGAGCCTAATGTAACCTAGCAAATCTTTCAAATGAAATAGTCTTGTGGGAGGCAAGTTGTCATTTTCTGACACATTATTTAGGGCTCAGCTCAGGTTTCATTCTTTCTTCTTTCTCCACTTAAACCCCCTGCTCATTCTCCATAAGCGCCATTTTCTAATTAAGGAAAATGAAATTTGTAATGTGTAGAAGGGAGACATGACCTCCCTTGCGAGCCAGTCTCGCTCCTCCCTGCACACCATTAAAAAACAGAATCCAGGGGTGGTTGTTTTTTTAATTGGTATCACTTTGTCTTTAGTGCAAAACACATGGCGATAATTTAGTGAACTCTAGTGTTTCTCTTGTGGCAAATTGATAGCATAATTTTATTATGAGTGAAACAATGACTTCTGGGAGCAGGAGAGATTCTCCCAGAACTACACATAACTCGGTTGACTAAATGTAATACTTGGAGAAGGTAATGAAAATAGAGCTGAGGCTCAGCAAGGACTAGAAGATTTCAGTTTCTCGCTCCTGTCAAAAAGGCTACTCAATAAATCATACCTGAAGCTTATTTAACGTCAGAAGCCAGTAAGCTGACAAAGTGCATTGGGGTGCTCACCTCAGAATACGCACACGGAGATATGTGATCTCTGGTCCCTGGACCTGATGGGGTTATATAATCCATCTATGGATTTTAATAAGTAACCTATTATGTTCCCTTTGGTACTAATTATTTTACACATCACTTGTTTCCTGTTTACTGACATTACTTTAGTAATTTCATGATGAAAAAATGACGAGGAACGTTAATCCCTGTGACTTACTTTTCTATCCCACAAGGAGTTTCCACTTCTCTCTCACATTCCTTGTCTACACTGGCCCATCCCACCAAACCCAAGCACAAAAACAGAATCCTCGGGAACATCACAGAAGAACAGGAAAGCTGCATATGTAGCAACGCCAAGAGCCACACGGAGTCACACAGGTTCAAGACCATTAAGATTTAGAAACCCGCACCTAAGACAGTGTCTGGAATTCACCCTGTCTAACCAGGGCTCAGGTAACACAGAAAGTAAACCAGCTGTGACTGAAGTCCACTCTGCTACTTTCTCCAAACCCTTAGGAAGGAGGAAATTTGCCCCTGGGCATTCAAGAATATCTGTGTATCCTTCCAACTGTCCTGACAAATAAAACACTTAGAATCATAGTCACAATTAAAAACAAAAAAAAGAACACTTTGCCTAATTCCTTATGCATTTAAGTGCATATTCTGAACAGTCTCATCCATCAGACTACTGGAATCAGAATCCTTTCTTTCTAACTTTTAAAAAACAAGGTACAGAGATAGAGAAAACTGGCATGTATCTCATAATCTCTAGGTAAAATGATACATCTAGAATCTAGGTTCAAAATAAATGACAGTTTAACTTCGAAATACCAAATTGCCAAAAGCAGATAGGTGAGAATATGCAAATGTGGGTGACCATCTTCATGAAGGAGATCTATTGGCAATGGACAAAGGATTCCTCTAGCAAGCATTTTTAGGAAACTCCCTTGACCATCGAGGGTATTTCTTACAAAATACTCTTGGCCATCATCTTATGGTGAACTGAAGGCATTAAGCCAAGGTTACTGTTGGCTTAACCATCCAAGATATGTTTTGCCTGTGGGCTTTGAGGCAGATTTGAATCCAGATGCTGAGGGTTAATTTAGGGTTTCACCTATTCTTTGTGTAATTACTGCTAAAGTTTGTTGCTTATCTAAAGACTTTAAGGAAGTTTGGAACTCAAGAGGTCGGACATTAAACAGCCTGAAACCTCAGCCTGCAGGGGTTTATCTAAAAGATAAGCTGTATCTAGAGACACAGGGAAATCTCAGATCTCTCAATGTTTACCTAGCAAAGGGAAAAGAGAAAGAACCTTGCATGTGTTTTAACTTCAGTCCAGAATGAATGATTCTGGGTGAGGGCTAGGAGTTAGCTGTGAATCTACTGAACAATCTGCCAGCAAAAATGATCCCTTTTTTCCCCCCAACAATGACGATGCCGATTCACCCACAAAAACAAAAGCAGAAACAAGTGTTCTGTTGTGATTTTTTCAATAAAATAATGAAGCAGGAACAGGACTTGAAGAAAGCGATGTTTAAAAAACAAACAAAATAAAGGCTGTTTCTGTTTCTCTCCCCAGGTTTCTAATAATTTTGCAGGTAAAAATTATTCTTCTTGTTTAGAGAATAGAGGGAAGAATTCTGAGTAGCCTGAGTTGGAGAGTTTCCTGGGATAAACACTAGAAAGGACCACAAGACCAATGTTAATTCTGTTATATTTGAAAAATCCAATATGATGAAAACAGCAGCAGAAACAGAGTAAGTTCTCAACATCATGAGGTTAATAGAACCTGCATTTATTCATTAATGAAGCAGATTCTCAATTAAGTCAGTTTTAGAAGACTGCTCGCCAGTGAATGAATGCATGAGTGAATGAGTGAAGTGAATGAGGACCTGATCTGAAGATTATTTATAAAGTACTTATTTTTTCTGAGGGTAATGAATTTTAAAAATACTCAGTACTGTGGGTAATGGGAGAAATGAGAAGGAAAAAAAAAACTTACTGGAAAAGGTCCCACCCTGGTAAAAAGACTAAACATTTAGAAGCAGGCTGTAGCCACCAAGACTTATTTTTAAGAGTAAAAATGTAGAGAAGGTAAACAACATAATATTGTACGTTCTAATCTGTTTTTTATCTTCCTTTTAGTAACTTCTAACTTAGGGCCTTTCTTTACTCTTCGCATTTGTAAGCCCCTTTCTATTTTCTGCAGTCTGGAAATAAATTAGAGGGTAATTTGAAAATTCCTTAATTTTTTTTTTCAGTCATTTGTGTCTGAGGCTAGGAATACTTATTTGATCAGTTGCTATCAAATGATTTTATAATCTTTTCAATGACTTATCTTCATTTTTTTCCATACTTAATAATAAGTAAATAGCTAAATCAAGATCATCCTACTTTAAAATCATGCAAATCACTGCAATATAGACTTTTATTTTGGTGCTACTTTGAGAAATCATGTCGATCATGCCAATTGAGATGGATAAAGGACTTATTTGAGCAAGCTTTGTCTCTCTTCCAAATACTGGTATAATGAAGTACAGAAGTAGGTAGAGCTTTTGGCCTGACACAGGACATGTTTGGAGCTTATTGTCTCCATTAACGAAAAAGAAGGAGCTAATTCTAAAAATCCTCAAATATCAAAAAAAAAAAAAAAAAAAAAAAAAAAAAGTCAATGTTTGGGGCCATTTTCCCTCCACATTTAGAGACTTGAAAAATGGTAACCTTTAGCCTGAGAAATTTTATCTTCCAGAAAGTTTTCAGTTAAATATGTTCTTTAAGGGGCAGTTTTTGGAACTGTTTCAGAAACTTGTTGCATTCCTTTTCTGTTGGTTTGTGTTTTCTCTGTAGCACTGTACTTTCCTCTAAACGAGGGACTTTTTTTCTCCCCTTATTGGCATTCCAACTCAGCAAAGAAATATGCATCCTGAGATAATGCTGCCAGCTTGCTATGAAAACCATATTTCATTCTTTCTTTGCAGAGCAAAAGGGAAAAGCACAAAGGAGCTGGTATAATTGAATGTAAAGGACTGCAGCAAACCTCCCCTTGGAGTCCTCTCACTGGCATTCCCTTCCTTTATTTCCCTCTCTACTCCTTTTGTTTACCACTTTTAAAAGGCTCTTGCTGAGTCTTAGCTGCTTGCCCAAATTTGGACTGAATCTACATTTCTGGAAATGGTACTCCCATGTCTACAGGGGAGTAGGTGCCTAGAAATGTCGACCTGCTGTGGCCATGGACAGGCGGCACAGCAGCCTCGGTACAATAAATACCTTCAATGTTCAGATCAGGGTGTGGATTTCACGACTCTCCTGCAGGAGGTGAAATGGGAAAATATGGTGATAAACCCTTTGACTCAAACTTAGTATGCCGTGTGTCCATGCCCTGGTCACACCCAGTTCCAATGCTGTAGACGGGGCAACATGAAATCTGTTAAATTTCAGGGCAATCCCTCCGGTTAAACATTAATCATGTGTGTTTTTCTGTTGATGTCTTTTACTCCTCCTTCCCACCTTTTTTGGTTTTCTTCTCAGAAATAACAGCAGGTGCCTAAGAAATGATAATAATGACCATAGACACTGAGTGATTGGGACCTGTATAGACATGGGAAGAGACAGGAAAGCCTACTGCTGCCATAACCTGGTTCTTTCATGAATGACTGTTGGTAAAATGCTTTGGTTTACAGAAAGACCTCACGGGGCTAGTTGAACCACACCCCTTGGCATCTCTACTTCCTCCCACTGATTTTTCTGGGATAGGTAGTTATCAGAAAGAGAAGCATTTCACCTCGAGCTCACCAAACACCAAATTGGAGTTCAAAAGCATGCTTTTTTTTTTTTTTTTTCATTTCCTCAGCATCGGCAGTTTCAGCACATTAAATGCTGACAATGAATCTAGCACCTGGCAAATCTGACTTGAGATTCAAATGGATTTTTATTCAGAAACATAGATGTTACTTGAAAATAATCACCGAGGACGGCAGCTATGCGTTTAACAAATGGCCACGGTGGAAATTGCTGAGCAGAGAGAGGATATTTAGTCCAGCAGGCTCATTCCCCTTAGGTTTATCTCAACTCCACCTCCCTGGTTTATCACTCTATCCTTCAATCCTTTCCCTCTCGAGATAACAGTGTCCAGCTG
Source organism: Tupaia tana (assembly GCA_026018925.1). Taxonomy (NCBI): domain Eukaryota; kingdom Metazoa; phylum Chordata; class Mammalia; order Scandentia; family Tupaiidae; genus Tupaia; species Tupaia tana. The sequence continues at coordinate 35,443,151 of JAKSZU010000023.1, read as the reverse complement.
TCTCTGTACCTCATTTAGATTTCTTGCACCACTGGCCAATTATTCCATATGTTTACTACAAAATTATTTTACTCAATTCCCAGCTTACTCTTGATGTCCTAATATTACAACGCATCACCTGGTGTCTGCTCTTCTTGCGGTGGAATAACAAAACACACACCTTTGAAAATGACTTTTCTTTGCTGTGAAGAAGTGCAACCTCTTTTCCCACTTACCTTGTGTCTCCTACTAATTAGGCTTCAAATTGGACTTGAAGATTCACTGACAGAGGGCCTGAAATTGACCCTCTGTCTTAAAGCCCATCCAGAATGCTGTTATTGCCTTCATGTGTAAGCAGCAAAGAAAAGAATCTGGGCACCCAAATTTATCTGGGCTAATGGATTCTAGAGTAAAACAATTGCTTTCCTTAGGCTACCACTCTATCCCTGTCTGTATTTTAATCAGGGCTGAGAGGTGCTTCTAACATTGCTATCTTTTCTTTTCAGGGCACTTTTAACCTACACCATGTTTTCACACACAAATTCTCCTTTTGTCTCAGCATCATTCCATTTCACACACAAGAAAACCAAGGCACCTGGGTAGTTAATGAGCCTTCCTAAGGGGAAGGGAAGAGGGCTAACAGGGAAACTGATTCCCAATATAACACTTTCTTTTGGCACAGTCCTTTAGTCCCAATTAAACAAGCGCCTATACATTCTAGAAAAATTCATCAATGGGATCAAATAAAATAGGTAAAGCAAAACTACTGCTTTCCACGAAGAAGTACAAAGCAGGTTCCCAATTATTAAAAGCTGGTAGACTTAGAAAGATTGGGGTAAGAGAGTTTTGATGGGAAAGTGGAGCAAACAGGACAGATTCGTAATCTCCATCTGAGAGGCCGACCAGGACCTTTACTCAGCCATACAAAGAAACTCTCTGAACCATTTTCAAATGGAAAGTTCTTTGAAATGTAAGTTTCAAGGTTTTTTGGTTTGTGTTTTTGTTTTTGTTTTCTTTGGGGGGAGGGGGGGGAACAGGGGCTGGAGACAGCCTTCTATCAAAAAAATAAATCTTTTATTTCCAGCATACCTGTGTTCCATCAATATGTCCACAGATTTTGTTGAGATGGAAGTAGGCTCTAATTGCTGCATGACATGACATTTTAAAAGTACAGCATTTCTTCCTTTTAAAATTAATATAGAAATAGGAACTTTAAATAAATATTATAATTTAGAAACAGCATTGAGAAAGCTGTTAAGAAAACAAGGAAATTTTATCATTTTTCTCACAACAGTTTCAGGGTACAGGATTTTCAGCATACAAATATGTGAAAGTTAAGACTTTCCCATATTTCAATGATTACTACTATTGAAAATCTATACATGCTTCCCAACATATTACTTAAGCAAGAACTTCCTCATTAAAAAACAAAAAACAATTTTTTTTTTGTCTTTTGTCAATGAATGCTTATATGCATGGTTCCTGAGAAAATACTGGAGCATTAATACCCAAAACTTTTCATCAAAACATCTAGCTTGCACAGTTATTTGAAGCCACTTGCCTCCTAGGGCTCCCTAATCTTACCTCCCCAGCATCAAAGAGCTAGAAAAAATGATCATCTAAAAACTACAAAAGTGTATCTTCGTTTAAAACAGAAGCTGTGCACGGTAAGTTGTTGGCACTAAATAATTTTCCCCCCTTATGTATGCCTATTTTCCTCTGGAGGAAATCTTCATTCTTATTTGATAAGTATTTAATGGCTTCTTTATTTATAGCATTGCATAAAATTCTCATTTTTACAGTTGTTTATTTTTAAAAAGTACTGTATTTTTAAAAAAGAATTATTTATTTTATTTATTATTATTATTATTTTTAATTTGCTACAGGGCTCATGTGTTCTCCAGAGAGAGACAGACAGAGAGAGAAAATGAGAAAGCAAACCACCAGGTCCA